>VZTM01019053.1:41149-100458 GCA_013400555.1 Jacana jacana
TGCCTGACCACTCTTTCTGTAAAAAATTCTTTTGTAATGTTCAGCCTAACCTACCCTGTTGTAGCTTACAGCCATTCCCTCTCGTTCTATCACTAATTCCCTGTGAGAAGAGACCAGCACCAACCTCTCTACAGTGTCCTTTCAAGCAGTTGTAGAGAGTGATGAGGTCTCCCCTCAGCCTCCTTTTCCTCAAACTAAACAGTCCCAGCTCCTTCAATTGCTCCTCACAAGATTTATTCTCCAGGCCCTTCACCAGCTTCGTTGCCCTCTTCTGCACTCACTCTAGCATTTGTATTGCTTAGAGAAACCCTCATAGGAAAACCTTTCCTCTCAGAATGGAGGCCATGCACATCATTATCTGCTTATGATTATTTATTTATTTATAGTACAATGACATCTAGATGTTCCAGCTTTGAGTGGGAGCCTGCAGAAAGAAACTCGTTACCCAAAAATCTGCCCCAAGAAACTCCAAGCCAAACTGCTGTTGTCTGTAAAGGCAAGGCAATCAGCTTACTGCCATCCAGCTGAGATAGGACAATCTCCAATAGAAATGAAATTGTCCTGGTTTCCATCTACTGCCCCAGCCACAGTCCTACGCTGCTTTTCGGCTACGCTCAACTTTTCTTCATTTTCCTAAGCTTCCTTTCTCCCTTCCTTCTGCTTGTTTTTCTTTTGTACCCAAGGGTAAGAGGCAAGAACTAAGCTGAAAGTTCAGCATCATCGAACATGCATCCAGAGATATTTTCTCAACTGTTTGCAGATGTGAGGATAAGGGGTTACAGAGTCCCAGGTACTAAATGCTCTCCTGGGATTCAGGGAAATATGGGAATATGGTTGGATCCAGGCTGGATATTTTTTTCTAGCAGAGAAAATAATTGTCACACCATGTGGCTAGAAGTACATACTCTACCCATTGCAGCTAACAAGAGACAACAGCCCTTTTGGCCTGACTACATAATGGAGAACTGCTGCATCCCCTCTATTGCCACAGAATGTGGTTTGAGATACTCTGTTTTAATCTTACTTTGACGCATGAGGTTGGTACAAGTTCTGACCTCAGCCCTCTTTGAGTATTAGCAACACTAATGAAATTACTCTGGGGCTGTCATTTTTCATCTTGGTATTTCCCTTGACCATCTTCTTATGTTGCTGATCTGCATTGCAGCATTTTCCTTTGCTCCCAAGGACTCAAACTTTGCTTTGTAGTTATAAGACTATTCAGGAATGGCCTGAAGGCTCAGTCAAACCAGAATCAGCAGGGGACTGACCTTTAACGCCCTGGGAAAGGGAAAAGCCAAAATTAATCTTCAAACCAAGTTTCCTTCTTTAACACAGAAGGCCAGTGGGGAAATCATACACAGTTGCTAAGGGAGCTTAGTTAAGTCTAACCAGAGCTCTCTTCTGAGCACATCCTTGGCCCAGCTAGCTAGCCTTCAACTTCGAAGTCAGTTTGAGAGAAGTTCAGCTGGAACCAGTGCTTGTGGGAAGCTAGTTTCAAGCCCACTGGCACACATCCAAAATCACAGCAATCAATTCAACTAGTATAAAGCAAGACTGATAAAAACAGCTCAGGGGTTTGAAACGGTTATTCTAGGTGGGTGATGGAAACTTTCCTGCTCCTCTGTGACATCTCCTGGTTTCACAGACCTCCCATTTCCAAGAGTTCAGCAGTGATGATAGATAAGTGCCATCCCTGTTTTCTGTACAGGGAAGCAGTAGCTGCTTTCCTTGGGAAAAGAAAGCAACTTTTGACTTCACTATCACTTCAGTCATGTAGCCCTCTTCTCAGATCTGCTCCTCAGGATTCCACAAGGATCCATTCCACAGGCAACCCTAGGAAAGCTAGCAGCTAAGGCAGAAATTTCCCATTAAACCTCAGAACTGTTGTAGAGCAGTGTTTAGATGCAGCACTGAAATTGCAAAACAAAAAAAAATTTAAGAACATGGTCCAGAATGGGATGACAGTGAGAACAGGAAAAATAGAAAAAAGGAAAAAGACTACAACTATCAGAGAATAAGGGAAAAATATCATTAAATCCACGGCAGGAGATTACATGTTTATACATTTCAGCTTTCCCAGAATTTTTATGCAAATAATTAGAAAAATTCCCCAAAGCAGAATTAGAGAAACTTCTCAGTAAGAAGAGACACTTTTTCCTCAATGCAGTACACGCCACACTGCAGAGAAGTACTCCCCTTGTTTAGCCCTAAACATATTGTGTGCCCTGCAGTGCCTTATGCCAGAGCAAACCCACCTGACTTAGTGTTGTAGGTGAAGAAAATATTTATCTCTCTCCCACAGTTATTGATCCACTGTTTGGCACTAACATTCTCTGCCTTGATTTTATCCCAGGTCCTCTGGAAAGAAGGATTTGATTCTGCCCTGGCACCTGCCGTTAGCCCCACCTACCAGCCCACAAACACATCTCTGAAGCCTGAACCAGCCGTGATGGTACTCGGTGGACATCCTGGAGTACTCATGGACAAAAGACAGCAGAGATCATAAGATGTTCAAGTAGAACTTGCCGGAGGCAGTTAAACAGATCTGAGACCTTCTTTACAGATGGATCCACAGTTAGAAACAAGTGGTTTGGAATTGGTTTTACAGGATGGAGGTTGGTACCCTAATTTTGGCCCTGTTTTGTTACAAAGCACAATGAGGGGAGTGGCCAAAGGCAGCTGTTGCTGCAGGAACAGCCAGCTCAGCTAGTTAATGTGAAGAGTCACAGAACTTCTGTGTGGGTCTGGTGCAGATAGAAATAGTTGTTTCATCTGGTTTTCCTTAAAATGACAGATGACCAGTAATCCTTTCTAGTATTATAACTTATATCTAGAATGTATCTGGTTGCAGGCTTTTGATTCTAATGGCTACAAGTCAATCATGTAAAACAGCATGGAGTATCTACTTGGTGGTGTGGTTATGGGCCTCTGAGAAGGATCCCAATACTTACAAAAATCATTGGAAAAAAAAAAAAAGAAGAAAAAAGAAAAAAAGAGGAGGTCTAATTTTCTTCTCCTCTGCCTACTTTTCTGCTGGCACACTTCCAAGGATCACTTGGAACCAATAGAGCTGGCTACGATTAAATAGCCCATACACACACACCACACACACACAAACAAAAACCGGATTAGACAGCAGAGCAACAAGACCAAAGACCATTTGAAATGGATTGCTTACTCAAAAGGAGCTGCTGCTCAGAAGGGACACGGCTGTGCTAGTTAATCAGCACTGTCAAAATAGATGTCTCTATCACAGCCTGTTATTTATTTTGCATCGAGAGAGCAACAGTACTTGGTGAAGTTTGGGAAGAAAACATAACATTGCAAATTGCTTTTCTAGAACTGAAGAGAGCAGATTTATGGAAGAGATTGGTCCAAAAATGCACTGCAATATAACATTTGGGGTGAAGGAAAAAAGAAATGTATGTATAATATTGCTGACTGCACTGCTGACAGGGCAGTTGTTCTGGAGAAAATAATTTTTACAGCGTGTCTGAAAAAAAACCCAACCAACTGTCTCCTGAGATCACATTGGTTAGAATACAAGATCTTGAACACATAAATACAAAAGCAACTTTCCTCTGGCTACAGAGAAAAAAACAAAGGGAAGCCTCTGATTAAAAATGAAATAATGCACCCCCAGTACTGACCCTCAGGTCATCTGCATGTCAGTGCATCATTAAGGAAGAACTCTAGGTTCCTCACAGCTACAGGTCTTCCAGGAGAGCAGTCTGTAGATCACAGGGGTTCATTTCCATGGCAGAAATTGGTGTGTGAAGTTACTCTTTCTTATTGGGCTGCGAAGCACGAAGGAAAGGTAGTAGATAGACCTCAGCTGGGAGTGGTAGATGGCCATACTTAAGCTCCATCACATGGGTTACAAGTGTAACTGAGGAATAATTATTTTGGGAATCTAGAATTTACAATTATCACAAGTAAGATATTATCAATTCAGTATATGTATTGAATGCTTATGTTGCTGTGGCTTTTATTCCTCAACTGAAACAGCTAGATGTTTCTTCAATGTATAGAAAATGGTGAGTATGTTCTGATTAATAATTTTATTTAATTTAAATTTTCCAATTTACCATCTCAAAACTTGAGTTAAACCAGAATAAGAATGAAACGAAGCATATTTCAAACAAAATTAGAGCTAGGAAAAGAGAAAGGTGAAGTATATTTTCTTGGAAAAGAAAAAGATGAAATATTAGGAGGGAGTTTCTCAACACTGGACAGACCACTTGTTAGAATCAGCAATGAACATTTTGCACCCTTGGTAAGCTGATGACCAAGATGTTTCTGTAAAGACTTTGGTAGACAAAGTAGAAAAATATTCATTTACTGTGAAAGCCATGACAATGCCAAGCTTGGTAGTATTCCAGTGAGATTTTTCCTCCTATTATGGGGGAAAAATACAGCTTTTACTCCTACAAAGTTGTGGAGTTTGGTTAACTGTGAAAGATCAAAGTCTAGATCCTGGCACCAAATCAGATAGAGTGGAGAGTGAAAGAGAATTTCTTAAACTCTTCTTGTAACTACTGTCTTTTGAAGAAAATACATGCTCATTGAAATGGAGCTTGAAGGGGGACCTCAGTCTTCCAAACCTCAACTGAACACCTGTAAAGGGATCAATAAAATCTCTGCTGTGCATTTGGACACTAAATTTGTTTTGGTCCTGGAAAACCTAAAATAAAATACCTGTTTATACAAATACATATAAACAGAAGTATACTGTCAAAGAAGAACATTTGGACTTGAACAAGAACTTTGGACTTGAACATGAACTTTCAGTTCATCTCTATTTCAAACAGTGATGGCATGAACATTCTGTATGTTTCATGTCCTCTACTAGTTGTTGCTTAAGAATTTCCAGATGTCAGTTACTCATCACCCAGGTTTTGAACTAACGAATCACTGGAATGTGAGCACACATCTTTTTTCCCTCAAAATTTGTTTATTAATGAAAAATTACTTTCTCAGAATGACAAAACGTATTGCTTAATGGTTATAGGTGAGAAAAACAACTAGGGATTAATTTTCTAAAGTTTGGGATTTTTTGTCTTTTTAAATGTAAAAGTTAAAATTAGACATTAGAAAGTGTTGATTTCTCATTCTTGCAAATGTCTGTGTAATATAAACACTAATTTATCCATAAAAAGTTGACTTTTTACCCCACCTCCCAATTTCAGTTCTGTAAGCACACTGAGAGAGTAAATTGCTCACATGTGTTTCAATAAGTACATCGACTAGCTATGTACAATCAACTATCTATCTACTGTCTTCTCTGAGATTCACAATATCCATGTTTCTCTTTGGCCTAGTTGGTATATTTTCAAATGTGAAAATTAGCCCTGGAAATACCAAGACAGATATACTCTCTCTTCATATCATAATGAAAAGAAGTAGAAGGTGCTCATTCAGGATAAGCCTTAGTTTCAACAGAAGCAAAAAAGAAGCAGAAAATTACTCAGATCGTGTTTTGTTCTTCACCTTTCTCCTGCCTTTCAACAAAGACCATGACCTTGAACATGCACCACATTCATATTGCTGAATAGCTGAAGGAATATGTGTCAGGCAGAGATCTTCGAGGATTGTAGAGTGAAAACAAAATCCAAGGTTAAACACTCAAATGTTAACAGAATAAGCTGAGAGAAAAGGAGAGCATGACAAGAAGAGGAGGATTTATGAAATAAAAATGGAAAATATTCTTTTATTCCTCATTAAAAAGTCACAATCAAGGCCTCAGCTAGAAGCATGATTTAATTCCTGGCATGTCTGAAACTTGGTTGGAAAGCTGTATTTCAAAGTTTATTAAATTCTTTATCGGCAGAAATAAAACCTAGAGTTTGTTCATTCTCATACTCAGCTGGGCAAATTCATTCTTTTGAACAATTCAGTCATTTATTAACCCTTTTCTGCAGTTTCTAAACTTCACGAAGCTGTGATACTCCTGGGAGTTTGTCTGCAGTTCCTGCCCTTAGGCTGGTGGATCATAGGTGCAAACCACAGATGACCACAGCGGAGGAAGCAGCAGCAGCCCAGGATGAAAAGCAACTGTGGGTCTCCTGATACTGGGTCATCCAAGCATTCCACAGCAGTCCAGCACCTGCCAATGGTGTTCTCCTTGAGGAGCTAGGATGATTTGGGCAAAGAGGCCTGGCCTGGATGTTTTTTTTTCAGAGAAAGGGGTGAGAAAACACAAACATGAAAGTTGTCAGATAAGAAAAGTTGACACAGCTTGAGAAAGCATCCTACAGTGCTTCCAAGAAAAGGTTTTGGGAAAGGAATTGAGAAGGTACTGTTTGAAAGAGATTTGCTGCTTTTAGCTGGAAAACTGCCTCTGGGTTGCTTGAATCTTCATGTTTTCAGGGATAGAGGTCTTTTCTAAACTTCTAACACTTCTGACCGTGGGTAGTGCTGTAAGTAATGGTAAATGCTGTAAGAAATAGTAAATGCTTTTTATAGACTACTCCTTCTCTCCTTGGTGCCACTAGACCCTAGCAGTGACAACTCCCTTGCCTGTGTCCCTGCTGGCTCCTCCAGCCCAGGGTCCTCTCCCATCCTTCCATGGGGAAATGCTCACCCAGCCTTCCTCCAGCCTCTCAGTTGGTGGAAGTTTTTGATTAAAATATCTCTTGGATAAATTTATCCAATCAACAGCAAAATATAGCAGCTAGTCATGGTGAATTTACTGAATAGTTTGAGTCACAAAAGGCTTAACATAGTCCTCCTTCCAAAAACATGTATTGATATTTAAAGAAAATTGGGTGTTTATATTTTCTTAACTCACAATAACATTTCTTTCAGAAAATTTCTAAAAAACTTATTCTAAAACTTTAAAAAAAAAAAAAGGAAAGAAACACAATTTAAGCAATGTATTTTGCTTTAGGTCAAATGAAGCAGGTAAAAACCAAAGATAATTTCATTTATCTTTAAAATGTTTCCTTTACACTTACCCAAAATTATTTTTTCTTTAGTTTCAGAAATACCAGTGAAACAAAAGATTCACTATTTACACAGCTGCTTTTCTGACACGTACGCCCCTAGTCTCAGGGCTACGTTTCTTATTCCTGGCTGGGCTTCCCAAGAACATTCCACTGGTTAATAGCAATAACATGGGTCAACTCAGGCTTGAGGTAGGTAGGTGTTTAGTGGATTTTTGGTCACTTTTATTAGGTTTGAATAGATTCCATTTTTATTATTTTATCAGTTTCTCAAAACTGGGGTAACATTTTACTCTGCAATCTGTTCTTTCATCTGGATGCAAGGAAGGTTCAGGATTCCAGTAAAGCAAGGTACTAATACAAGTACTAATACGAGTTTCCTACTTTGGAAGGTTTTATTACTTCCTTTCCATTCTCGCTACTATTTCTTTATAGTAGCATTCTTGTAGAAGTCTTGTTCCTGGCCTAGTCTATCTCACTGGCATTTCATATCCTTATTCTTGGAAAGCCACTCTGTCTCACTCTTGTGTCACTCAGGTTTGCCTACAAACTTTTCTAAGTGTGCTCTGGTAAGATACTCAAGTTAAAGTTTCTCAGTTTTGAAATTTACTCCTGCTGGAGCTGTGGAGTTGGCGTGCTTCACTAGGGTATAAACTTGCATTAAAAAAAGAGACCCAACATTAGGCATTGAATCAATTTCACACCAAAAAGCTCTTCCTCTTTACACCCTCACACCTTGTCCAAAATTTATTGCCTTTGCTTTTCTGCACCGTCACATTTTAAGTTCTCTGGACACTAGCTTATACTCCAGTAATTCTAACTTTTCACTGTTCTACTTGCCGTTTCTCCCTTTATTGCACCATTTTCATTTCATTCAGCCACTAGACGTATTCTTCTAACACCGTTTTCCTTTCCTGCCTCACTGAATGCTTTTCCTGTTTTGAATTTCTGCACTAGCTTCCCATACTTCCCCTGTCCCCCACCACCTTTGCATCCTCTCACCCTCTATGGAGCTCTATTATTTCTACATTTCTGCTCTTCAATGCCTTTCCTTGTTTTTTTTTTTGTGTGGTGTTGTTTTTTTTTTTTTAATCCAAATCCTTCGCGTAGAAGTTATTCAAGGCCTCCCTCTCTCCCCTCATTAGTACTTTTCTTACATTTGTAACACTCTCCAGATGCACATACACTAACATCATCCTCACTTCATCCAAAAGCAAGAACAACCCCTTACATGACCAATTTGAGTAACCACAGCAACTAGATCCCTGTCTGCCTTTGTTCACTCTATTGTGATACTTGCCCTCTAACCCTTTTCTTTCCTAACGATTCTTTTATTGAACTTGCAGCTTTGATCAGAACGGTGGGTGCCAAAGCACTGAAAAAGTATTTTGTATAATATTTACAGTTTAGCTTTAAGATGTCCTTCCTGCCTTTCATCAGAAACCTAGCTGCCTCAAGGGGATTATGCTTAGCAAAAGTATCCCTGCTCCCAGTTAAGAATACATCCTTCCCACACTGATTCTGTCCGGAACACTTTTACATACTGGGCGGAACAAGGGCCATTAAGTAATCTTATAGCCCATGGATGCAAGTAGTGAAGCTTAAGTATAACTTAATTGTTGTGAACAATAAATTGTTATTTACAACTTAATCAGACAAAAGAGGAACTTGCTGTATCACATTTAAAAAGAGAAAGAAAAAAAAAAAAGATATCACCACACCATGCTATAGCTTCCATCTGTTCAGACATGGAAGGAGAAGAGATCTTTGCATGACATTTAGAACAAGTATGATATTTGTTTATCCAAAACAGAGACTATCAAATTCTGCAGCCCGTTCCTCAGGCGCATCTTGCTGAGAGTGCCTGAGCTGCAGGATACTGCTCCGAAGGTGACCTCATCCTGAAAGCTGAATCCAAATGAACACAAAAATATTTGTTTATTGCAACGTGTTGTAGCAGTTTTCAAAAAGTGACCTAGCAAGACTTGCAGCAGAGGCAAAACGGTCTATTTTCGTTACTGCTCAGCTCAGTATATTATTCATCAACCTAGGGCTCCTTCAGCTAAGGCTCTCAAATTGTTTTAAGGAAAAACAGAATGAATAAAAAAATATATTACCTCTACAGAACTGCTTTTTGCTCTCAGTTATACCAGGGTAAATTCAGAGTAAATCTAGTAAAGTCAATGATTTTCTAATGGTGTAAAAGAGAACAAATTGAGCTCTGAAGCTTCTCATGTTTTATTTGCCAAGTGTTTTCATGTTATGCTGGCAATTGGACAGTAACAGGATGTACAGGTTTTGGGAGCCCTTTGGCAAGCACCAAAGAAGCCCTATTATATCCTATGACAATGCAGCTGTTTGCAAATACTACCAGAACCAGTCTTCCTAGCCAGAAGCATAGCAGTTCCTCTCACTGATTTGTTGTCCTCACATGCTTACTTGCTAAATTATAAGGCAAAAAGGCATCCTAGATATTTCTTTGAAGTGGCAATTGGGGTTGAATGAGAATTTTTTCACTAACCCCCAAACACGAAGGAAGAACATTAAATAGAAACTACAAACAATCATCATCTACTTTTTCTCTCCTCCCCTCAAACACGGGTTCAGGCTCTCTCTTAAGTCCCACAATAGCCAGGATCATGGTTCTTTTATTCAGTCAGAACAGATAATTTCCTTTTGGAGATAAGCTTTCAACCTTGCATTAAATTACTTGCATTATTTATTAACAACCTCTACGTTTGCTGAAAGAATACAGAGTCATTTGTCATATTTAATTTCTTTTCTGCTTAATGAATAGAGGGCTAGGTCCAAAAGAGACCTTGAGAACCTTAAATGCATCCTCTGGAGAAGCTGGACTCCTTAATCTGTTTTCAGCCTTGAAGGTCATCTGAGTCGTCACTTCACATGAGGGTGCTGACACTTCTCAGCCACCTCCCTCCAGAGGTCAAAAATCCCTAGCTGCCAGGCTGCCTCTCCAGCCCTTGTAGGAAGCAATGATACTGGCAGAACTATCTGGAGGCTTTAGTGGAAGAGTAGTAGCTTACTCCTCAGGAGGACCTAATGTAGGACTATGCTCCTGGCTGAAGTCTGCGGTGACTGCCTCTTTCTCTTAAAACAGCCACAGGAGATGTAAGTATCCACTTGGGGCAAAGCCTATCAGCTGGAGAAACTCATTGCAACTCTTCCCCTTTTGGTTCCCTAAATGATCCAGGCATGGCCACGTTCATTGCTCTTTTCGAATGGTGCAGGAGAGTAAGAGACACACATGACATAATTGTGTGTGTGATTGAGACCAAATGGTTGCAACTGGTATGGAAAGGGAAGTACTGAGCCTTGGTTTCACCTTGAAGCATGCAAAAGCTGGAACGTATTCAAATGGAAAGGGAAGTACTGAGCCTTGGTTTCACCTTGAAGCATGCAAAAGCTGGAACGTATTCAAATGCTGTCCCTGTAGGTTTCTTTCCACATCCCCATTGTAATAAATTTGTTTTCCCCTGCCCCTTGTGATTTCAGGTGACCTGTACTCCTACAGCATCTCCATCCCATGAGCCTGGTAAGAGGCAGTTCATTGCAAGCTACATGTAGGCCAAGTTGCTGCCCAGAAAACCCTGCCAGCTGAATGAAAGTGAACGGAAAATTATGGTCAATCAAGGCTGATTGGATGGAAGAGCCTTAAACCAGTTGTCATAGTAGGGGAAGAGACTTCAGTGCTGCTTCACCTGCCTTCAAGACTCATCTCTGTCAGTATTGACTGAAGTCAGTCAAGAAGAAGAGGAAGAAGAAGAAGAAGTAGTTGTTATTGTAGGGATAACAGCAGTTTGCCCACCTCTACTTGTATAAAACCTCACTCTACCTAAACAATGGCAAACCACTTGCAGTCAGCAATACCTTTTTTCCATGTTATATCTTGAGACAATAAAGCACAATGGTTTATTTCTATCACGAGAAAGAATGTCTCTAGCTCCATGGTCTATCCCTGTTCTGTACACCTTAAACATGGTCCTTCAACTCTCAACCCTTCCTCTCTTTTCCCAAGTGAAGTTAGATTGGGGACCCAAGAGAAAGGCTAAAAGGGAAGGTATCAGCACTAACTCTTGTTAGCATATCTGGGCATCAGCTTATCACCTGCTGTAAGTGTACTGAAACACAGAATAAAGCTGCATTTCTGTAAAAGACATTGGGTGCAAAATTGGACAGAAGAGTGTCAGATTGCAGTTATTCCATTCTTTCACAGAAAATGTGAAATAACATGTTAACTGCCTTCTGGGCATACAGTAAGCATCCATTAAAATAATCACCATATGGCCCTTTTTGGGACATGGTAACTTTCATGTTATTTCACAATCCGTTCAGATGAACCATTTCACAATGGACTCTACAGGACCTTGAAAGGATTTTATCAGGTTACTGGATTAAGGCTTTGATAGAGGTTCTGAGGAAAAAGCAGGTGGAAATAACAGCTCACACAGTGCCTCTGCAAAGTGATTACTGGGCTATATTCTCTGTTCAAATGGGAAAAGGAAATCCCTTGAAATAAAAAGTCTGGCTGCTGCTGATTAGCTGACAAGAACGAAATTGAACACTACGCGCATAAAACTCTATATGCGCTACCAACAGATCCATCATGTCAGCAATTCATTTTCTTATGGTAGCATGGGCTTGGAGAGGAATCCATTAAGGCCCAGATAAATTAATAACAGAGAAGAGAAGCATCCCCTGCCTTGCATGATTTTCTATACATGTGGCTTACAAGTCTAGCTTTGGGGTGTCATTTTTTTATATTTATCCCTTTCCTCACTCATTAACATTGCTGCTTTACACAGTCAGGACCCCAGATATTCCACTTTTTGCTGTTATCAGCATATAATTTACATCAGTTTCTCCAGCTGCAGGAATACTGTAGTAAGAATATTCTACATGGAGCAGATACCTCTAAATCTTTGCATGGTTGCAGTTGTACCTGGAGCTTTTAACGAGGACTAAGGGCACAATAGATTGAGTATGAGCTCTAGTTAGGATTCATCTCAAACATCATATTCTTTAAACAGTTTATGTCACTCTATCTTTTTCTCCAGTTTTACTCCTTGCAGAGAGAGTTGTTGAAATGCATTGTCTGTTGGAGGACTCCAGTCGTGGCGGTGATGGTACGTTAGGTGGCAAGTCCCATGAAGCATGCTAATATGCGCTAATCTTTTAATAATGATGAATATTTGACTCTTTGTAATGGGGGTATTTTTTTTAAAGAGGCTTTCCACAAAAAAAATCATCACAATGGTTGTCACAAGTAAGCTTCCCTCCCCTTTGAAAGAACTGACTGTAGTGGAAAGGATAATTACTTAGTTCCTTTATCTCCGAATTATTTGTAATAAAACCTGAAATCGCACCACAAGGTCTTTCATGAGGATGTCATAAATTAAGATGCATCGATGTATTTGGTGCATCTGTTCAGCTCTGTGCTCCTTTGTCTTCTGCAAATAGCGCAGCAGCTTCAATACCCAGCAGACAGCATTTACGCAAATGATGTCGTGGTCTGTATCATTAATATTCAGCGATTGTCTGTCATAGACACCTTACTGTACATCTGTTATGCAAATTTATGTTAATTTTTGCTCACTGACAGCTGCCTTGGTTCCCTCCCTAAAATGATCTTTTCCATTTTGAAGTTTGCAATCTGTTCCCAAAAATGTTAATCTAACAATTAACTGAAATTGCTAAACAGAAATTTTACATGTTATGTCCAAAATAGAAACCAGTGTTTTTAAATAGATGGTGAATCTTCTCTTCACATCATTTGTTTTATATGTGATTCAGAGAAGGGTAAACATTGATCTTTGCACAGCCTGTGTTGGGATAAGTGACAATCTCCCTATACAGTAATAGGTTTTGTAGGAAGCGATGCCATCTTGTTTTCACACAGGCTATGGGCATAAAACGGAGGTCCCCACTAAAAGTTGCTCTTTGTACAACTGTTTTCTATTTAGACTTTTGGAAATGGAGAGACCACTCTTTATTATTTGAACACTATTTTTTTTTTTTTAATCTTTGATATTAAATAATATGACCACATTTCAAATAAAGATGGAAAGCATTTTAAAAATGTTTCAGGGCAATTACAACATCATGATAGCATGGCATAACAGGAAAAGTGATATATTTACTTGGACTCAGACTGATGGGGCAAATGCTTCAACCCAGTATGCCCACAACTGTGTTTTTACTTCCAGAGTCAGGAACCAGACAAGTTACACCAAGGATCCCACAAGGAACCAGTGGACATCTGGGCAGGTGGTGCACAGAAGGGGCTTTAAGTCTGTTGGACATTAGGGGAGGTAAATGAGATAGCTTAGACAGAAAAATGGTCTCTACCTTAAACCAAAGTGCAACCAGGTTGCTGGCACAGAGTGTTTGCAAGTTCTGGGGCATCGCTTAGGTTCAGAGCAAGAAAAACTTTGACAGGAGCCAGGGAGAGCTTGGGTCAGGTGGGAACCTGCAAGAGATATCAGAAATGGGAGGGTAGCTCTGTCTCAGGGAGACCAGCTCTGACACTAGGGACAAAATGGAAAGGGACAGGCTGCAGTCACAGATCAGGATATTGGGAAAGGTAATAGAATAAGAGTAGGCATATTGTCCGTATTGGAAAAGAAGCCCCAAGTGTCCATATACTGAGGTCAATATCTTAAAAGCAGAAACCACTTAACTGCATTGCCTGGCAGTTCAGTAGGGCTATGAGGTTATAGACTTTTCAGAAACCTATAGCCAAATTAGAATTTGACAGAATCATACAGAACCTGACTATAAACTGTACAGAAAGACAGGTTGAAAGAAGTGAACTTGTAGACATTAGAAACAGCATTATGGCACACCACAGATTCAGTATCAGTCTTCAGCGTAGAAAATACAGCCAAGATACCTATCCGAGTCCTACCCTTATCAGGAAATAAAGAGCAGGCTATGTCAGGCTGAGCTGTCAAAATAAGAAGAGTAGGAAAATTAAACTGATAAATTAAAGAGCGGCATGTCACCTGACTGATGGCATCCCTCCAGGAGATCTTTTAGAAGCATAGACACTGTTTCTAACAAAGAATACAGAATAGCTCATTAAAAAACACAGAATGGTAAGGTAGCAAATATCGCCCTTTCCTCCCGAAAAGGGAAACGGGAATTCTCAGAGCCATGAACTCTGAATCCTCAGAAAAGTTTTTGGAACAATAATTAAGGCAAAATCACAAAAATGAGAATGCTATGAGACCAAGCTGGCAGAGCTTCTATTAAGGAAAATTGTTCTTCTCTAGTCTATTGTAATGTATCAAGAGTGTTAAACAATGGATGGTGAAGCCCATTTCGTAAATAAGTGCACCAGAACGCCAGTGTATTTAGATGAAAAAGTATTTCCTGGGGAACCAATTAGAAAACCAAAATAATCATGTAACAAGAGTGAATATTATGCTATCATTCAGAAAGTGATTGACAAACCCACAGCAAATATAACATTTACGCCCAAATGAGAAACTCATAGTGAAAAATTGCTGAGCTATCTTAGGAACCACAATTAATAAGATTGTTTGGAAAAGTGCTAAACAGACATGTCATATTTGTAGGTGACAACACTTTGTCTACATGTCTAGACAGAGAAAAGTGCTTGACAAACTTAGGAGGGCCTTTAAAATAGATTACAAGGCAGCACTTGAACAACAAATTCAATGTCAAATGCAAGATAAATTTAGGGACATGGGATACTGCACTCCAAGGAACCTCCTGAGGCGTCAGGTTCTACCGTTTACTATTACAGGCAAGTACATCATATAACTTTTCTTCCTAAGTTTATCAATTCCAGTTTTTGCTCTAATCAAAATTATCATACCTATTTTTGGTAGACAATCTCCTCAGAGAGGAGAGGATTTTATATACATTGAAGCCTACAACGGAGACTGCAGCTAACCAGAATGATTCATAAATAAATCCCTAAAAATTAAAACTGATCAACTCCTTGCATCTTCATGAAATACCTTTACTGGGGGGGGGTTCAGTCAATTTAGAACTTACAATGTAGTTGCAGTCATATTATACTATCTTAATGTAGGGGGACACCCTCCTCACCCATCAATAAGATGGTGGAGTTTTCTTATTAACAATGTTGGGAATGAGCCATTTTATAGTCAGTCCTTTTCTTTCTTTAGGTGCTACCAGAGAAGCAAAGGACCATCTTGTGGTTATCCCATGCTGTCTCCTGTGAATGCATCTCAGCACTTCAGCCTTTACATAATTTTCCTAATCCTCCTATGGAAGACTTGGGGCTTTTTTATTTGCGGGAATTTGGCAATAATTTGGGAATTTGGCTTCACAGACACCAAACATCACCTGTGAAGTTGGAGTAAACTGGCAGGATGACAGTAGGAGAGTGGTGCAGGCAGAAAGCTATTAAGAGCAAGGGACCCACCCAAAGTTATAGCATCCACCTGGCGCCCCAGTGAGCATATCCCTGTCTGCTGGATGCTATTCATCAGTCCCAAAGCTCAGGATTCTTCCTCTACTGTGTTATCTTAGTTTTCAACTTATTTCAAACATCCTTACTCCAGAGAGATTGTTATTACGCTGAGAGAGATAGTTTTCATTGTTTGAAAAAGTTCAGTCACAGTAGTTGGAAGAACAAATTGCCAAAGAGAGTTACAACATAACTCATGTCAGAACTTAAAGCTGGTATCACTTTGTTGACCAGACCTTCTAAAACTGATTTTACCCCCTTGATGACATTAAAATAAGATGATGCCTTTTATATAATTTTACTGTCAGATGGATTAGTCGTTGGTGAGGAAAATGTGCTGAACTACTTTATTTGATGTCATTAAAACCTTGACAATATTTTTGTACTACACAAGCATCAAGTTTCTGACTACAGCCTCAGCAGGAACTCAGGGCCTATGCCAGGAATTTCCACGTGTAGAAATGAGCTGAGACAAAGACAATTTTGTCATTTCAATTTTCTCCTTCCCATTCTGGAATGAAAACATATTTCAGTGTTTCCTGATTAAAAAAAAAAAAAAAAAAAAAAAAAGCTGTCATAAAGTTGTGACAGACAGATTAGGGTATTTTGCTTCCAGAAAACAAACACTGTAGACTAATTTTCCAGTTTCTGAATATCTCTATTATATAGATGAAAAAAGATCCAGCAGAAACAGACCCTTAAAATGAAAAAAATAAAAATGTTCCAAAAGTGGTGGAGCACTTTAATGTCATTGTTTTACCATGGTCTGTCTTCCATACTGACTTAAAAAGTCTTAATGAACTCTATTTCATTGGGAGCGACGGAAAAGTATTTCAGAGGCACCTTGGATGGAAGCTTCCTGAACAGCTCTTTCCTGAACTCAGAGTTGTTAGAAATTGGGTTTTGAACTGTCTGTAACAAAATAGCTGTGTCTGATTAATTGCAACAACTCACACCCCATGCTCATATTTTATTGCACGTATTTTATCTATAAATATGCTGGTATTTGTATCAAAAAGATAGAACAACCCAACAGCAGAATAACTTTCTAAGCCCTGCATCTTCAAGAAGTGCAACAACCCCCCCCCAAAAGTGAGAGTTGGGCAGCAGTTCTCAGAGACCCTACAGGTCTAATGGCTGTTTGGCAAATCACTCTTTCAGGGGCAGGTGGTGAGAAATTCCTGCTCCATGTCCCCCAGAACCTCTCATCGCTGCAGGGAGAATGTCCTCCTGTTGCCACCCTGCCATTGCACAGCAGCTTTTGGAGATGGTATCTGCAGCCACAAGGACAAAGGGGTTCTGTTTTTTTTGGTAAGGAATGCTGCTGAACCAGACAAAACCACTGTTATTTTCACTTTAACTGTTCTTTATCTTGACATCTACCTCCTCATGACAAAATAACACACACGTAGAAAGAGAGACTTAATTAGATTCCTTATTTCTGACAGCCACTAGTGCAATAATACTCTCTTCTCCCTACCCACATAGGTCACAGAAAATAAGATTGGAGGGATCTGAAAAGATTGGAATTCTGCTAAATTATTCACAAGAGCAGCTTTGAGGTCCACCGGTGAAGAGTTGCATTTCTTTATGGGACTGAGTGACTTTCATCACTCGGTTTATTGACCAGTGTAGAAAAAATGTAAGTTAATGCACGCGGGGAAAAAACCCACCAAACATGGACAAAACCTGCTCCAGTACCACCCCTCTCACTGCTGTTAATTAATAATGGGATATTTGGGTTATAATAGGTAATTCCATGGACCTATCAACTGATGGATTAATAGTAATCTAACAGACCAGCTAAATACTAGGATTTGTTAGGAGAGATGTAGAGAACAAGATGGAGGATATCATGATCCTGATGAATAAATTCATAGTTGGTCTGTGTCTCAGGCATTATGTTTTAAACTGACGCCCAATTCTTAAAAAGTAAACAGAAATGTGCAAACCCAGGAAAGGGTCTGAGAAGAACATCATGAATAATCACTTCTGTGAAAGGAATGGCTAAATAAACTGGGTACCTCCACTATGCAGGATATAATGATACATTCCTTGTTGGTAGGGCATTTAGGAAATGAATGTTCATTTTTTATTCCACTGCAAGGGTTTAGGAGCAATGGGGAGCAAAGGAGGCGGTGTCTCTCCGTTCCCTGGGTAGCAAATTGCAGAGCCGGCAGAGGAGGTTCAGAAAACCTCTTTGCTGTCGACTGTTGGAAACTAAGGCAGTGGGTAGGGAGGAAAGTCTATCCTACTGCTCTCTAGGTCATCTATTTCTCTCAAAAGCAGATTCTAAGCAAGAGGAACCTTCCCTAGAGATTAGGGACTCACATCAGTTGAATAAAAGATCCCCATGCCATTCACAAGAGAAACGAGTGAGTGTTCAAACTAGGGGAAAAAAAAACACTGAAACAAACCAACTAGAAAACAAACTATTTTGCATTTTTCAGCCCCAACTAGACCACAAAACATTCCTGAAAATAATCAACTAAACTTGCCTTCTGTTATATGACTATGTTTTCCCACCCGTATGAGAACTAAGCCCCTCCTTGCCCTCTCCCAGCACCGAAGGAGTCCCTTGCTTTCACTCCCCACCTCTAGATGCCACAGCTATGAGCTGTGACCAACCAAATGCCAAAAAGCACCATCCCAAAGAAGTGCTCAGTAATCAGGTCTCCATCTGCCCTTCCTGCATCTCCAAAATCCTATTCACAAATGAAAAGTGATTAGTCTACAGCATCATTGTACAAACTGCTTCACTGGAATAAAGGATTCCCTTTGGTTGTGGTACTGGTGAGAACTCCTCTCAGCACCTGCAGTGCCTCTACCTCATACATCACCTCCATTGTTTTCAAAGATAAGTGTTTATCAGAACATGACTTCAGGTACAGGAAATTTAAAGCCATAAGTTTCAAAACAGATTTAGTGAAGCAGCAGATAGAATTAATGGAGAAAAAAAGTCTGTGGAAATTGCTAATAAATTATGAACTAAGAGATTTTTGATCACTAGATTGTGTTAACCTCTTCCTTCCAGTCCCACAAGAATCCTAGTTTAACAAGCATCAATGAAGTCACCCTCAGCTACCTGTATCTAATTGTTCTGCTCCTTTAACAAAATGCCACGGTGATAAATAAGAACAGAAACAAAATAAAATTTGAGTAATTAATTAATTGGTGTCTGGGAAGCAGAACAGTTTAAATATGTGTATATGCTGATACTTCCTGAGACGTTACTGAAAATGATACTATACCATAAATATTATCAAGATAAAAATGATATAAGATGACTTAATAGTAAGGAGCAATTAATGAATAACTGGTGAGGACACATCACAAATGCTGAACCTGTGGCTATGACTGCAAATAATTGAGATGATCCATGGAAAAAGGTTCCTTTAATATATGAACAACACAGCTTTAGAAAGTATTTGGAGTACATTTTTTTTGTGGGTGTTAGGTCATGAAGAGCTTAAAACAATATAACACCTCCCCAGACTCACTGGAAAAACTTTCATTAGCCTGCACAGAAGAAAAAGTAAAGCTCACAGTTGAGTAGGATTAGGAGACATTTTGATCTAGGTAATATGAGAATATACAAAGCATAAATTGAGTTAATTCAGATGTGCTGCAGCGTATATAAGTTCAGAATTTTGCCCAGCAATTTTGATTAAAATGATGTCCTTCTCAAATGCCAAATATTCTTTGGGAATAAGTAGAGGTAGCAAGGAGAAGAACAAATAAACCTAGATAAACCTTAAGATGAATTACTTAATCAAGTGTGCAGGTTAGAGAAACTCACAAAAAAACCTCCCCCTGTTAAAAGGCATATATTCGCCTCATTAACTGCCTGGTTTTCTACATTCACACCTCTTTTGTCTTTGTTTTCCATTAATTTTAGTAAATGAGGTTATTCATAGCAATGTCAAAGACAAACGTGTATTTAAGCAAGAAGAATACCCCTGAAAAGCAAATTTGCAATATTTCAAGTTCATTTGGGATTTATACCAAGATACATATCCTATGAGCTGCACTCAGAGCTTGGGAGAGGGAGAACATTGGTGAGCTGTGCCTTTGGGAAGAGCACAGCACTCTCCAGCCATGTGCATCCTCCTCACACACCGCAGTTTTCACAAAGCTCATCAAATCTCCTGCTGAAAATAAAATGACTGAATCCAGGGTTTAATGTAGATGAATTGTGCATTTGCATCGCATCATATTTACCTTGAAAAGGTCAGGAGCAGAACTTTGTAAAACATAGTAGATACAGTGTTGTGAATCATCATGCACTTGGCTAATTGCTTTTACATATAAATACACCATATTTTCTTCAGTTGGGTTTTAATACAAGCCTTGGGATTACATCTAGGCGGCACCATGTCTGCTGACCCAAAATCAGCTGTAATAAAGAGAGGTATACTCATTTATTTCCAGCAACCTTCAGTTAAGCTGTTCTATAAGGGACAAATAAGTATTTTCACAGGGATGTCTGCAATCTACTGCAAATTTTTAGGCTTTGTTCTCCTTGGTCCTGGCAGCTACAATCTTCCAAACAGACTGGTTCAGGCAGCCCTACAGCAAGTAATAAGGAAAGGAATGGGATCACTGAAAAGAGGTTCTTGATTTTTTCTTATACTGTATTTGCACTGCAAGTTACTATGAATTTTCATTGTTTTCCTGGCTGACACTCCAGAGGGCTGTGCTGCCATCCAGTGTGACCTGCACAGGCTGGAGAGCTGGGCAGAGAAGAACCTAATGAGTTTCAACAAGGGCAAGTGTAGGGTCCTGCACCTGGGGAGGAAGAATGCCAAACATCAGTATAGGTTAGGGGGTGGACCCAAGCACTTCTGAAAAAGGGAAAGCATCTTTCAGAGGAGAAAGATCTGGGGGTCTTGGTAGATAGTAAAGTATATGTGAGTAGGCAAGGGGTCCTTGTCCCCAAGAGGACCAATGGAATCCTGGGCTGCTTAGGGAAGAGTGTGGCCAGTATGTCAAAGGCCCCTCTACTTGGGTGGATTAGAGGGATTGGAGCATCTCCCTGATGAGGAAAGGCTGAGAGAGCTGGGACTTTTTAGCCTGGAGAAGAGAAGACTGAGGGGAGACCTTATCAATGCTCACAAGTATTTAAAATGTGGGTTGAAGGAAGATGGAGCTGGACCCTTTTCAGTGGTTCCCAGTGACAGGATGAGGGAACAAGCTGGAACACAGGAGGTTCCATTCAAATATGAAGTAAAACTTCTTTCTAGTGAGGGTGTCAGAGCCCTGGAACAGGCTGCCCAGGGAGGGTGTGGAGTCCCCTTCCCTGGAGATTTTCAAGACCTGCCTGGATGCAGTCCCGAGTGATGTGCTCTGGGCAATCCTGCTTTCACAGGGGAGTTGGACTAGATCATCTCTAGAGGTCCCTTCCAACTCTGGGATTTTCTTGATTTCATGATTACTGTGATGCCCCAAAAACATCTGGATATAGGTAACACATTTTGACCTGGTTGGCTTTTGCATAGTAAGTCTTGCTGTAAAATCAGATTGTTAAGGTGAGCAGCCTCTCCCATATGATTGGGTCTTTATTATTATTACTTTACTACCCAATATCAGGACTTCTGTATTCTCTGTAATTGACTTTGCTTTGTTTGCAGCTGCCACAAATGAAACATCTGCTACCATTGTGGGTACCAAATGGAAAACAAATTTAAAATGAAAGACCCCACAAAATCAGAAAATTCTACAGAGGACTGCAATTAGCATCACTTTTGCACAATCACTGTAATTCTGTGTAGGCTAACCCTACAAGATAAAATCCAGCTGCCTACAGTCCACCTGGACCTTTGGTTATAGTGTGAAGACAACTATGACCTGGAGCCATTTCTGGAGAGGCATCCAAGAGATGAGCCAAGCAATTAAGCCATGTTTTCCAGGAGGAGTCATTCTACTGCTGACTCTATTTACTGTCACTGTAACATTATCCATCATGCCGTGGAAAGTGTCAGACATAAAAGTAAAGTGGAAATCTATAAAACTGGTTTTGAGCCAGTAAAAAATGTCAATTTTGTGACAGTCTTTATTAATCCTATTAACTGCAGTACTTTGGAATCCACAGGATTTCATAAGACTCTTAATGCAAACAGTGTTTGGATAAAAGAAGGCAAACAGAAATCCCACCTATGCATACCCAGAGAAACTTAAAGGAACATTTCAGTGGCTGACATCCAGTTATGGCAGTAATGTCAAAGGTGACGTGGCTGAGAAGACTACGCAGTCTTGTTGAGCTGGTTATCTGTTCCATGGTGCCGCCATGGGAAATTTCAATGTTGCAGTTAGAGATGAGGCTTCACACAGTTGACTTGAACAATATCCTCTCCCTCATTGATGGGCTGAGCTGTCATGTTCAATGAGCTGTGTCTCCCTTTTTATGTACCACTCCACAAGTCGCTTAAAGAAATACTTGTGTTTTCATCAGAGGAGATCTAATCCAGCTAATCACGTGTAAATACAAGCGTGTTGCACAAAGTGTGTGAGGCACTTTTGGATATATTTTTCCTGCTATCAGAATCAGTCTTTGAAATTTTTGTTTCATGTGTTATATACAGATTCACTATTTTTTCCAAATATTTGTGTTACTTGCATAACTGGCCCAGAGGGTATAGAAGTTAATATTTTACAATTAGAAATTCTGAAGGAAAAGAAAAGATTCTCTCTCTTCAGCAATGTACTTAGCTCTAAACATATGCAATAAACTAAAAGTCTGACCGTGAACTTTTTCTTCCCTCTGGGGAACAGTTTTTCATATAAGTAACCCCATTTATTTACAGAGGGAGAAGTACACTAAGGATTCCAAAGGCAAGTGTTGTAGGAGAGCAGTTCAGCTGGAGCTGCACTTGAGATGATGGGCTGTGAACTGTGGTTTATTAATTCATTTTGGCAATGTGACCCAATAAGTGCAAAATAACAGTAATGTGAAATATGGTACACAAAATGTGACTAACAGCAATTATGCTAACTGTGAATCTAATCTTGGAGAAAGCAGTGATGAGGGATGCTCAGCATCCCAGGACATGTGTGGTTAACCTCATCTAACCGGGTTAATCTCCTTATGCTCTTTTATGCCGATGGGGAAAGATAAGCTCATTCAGACCATTATTCTAGAGCAAAAGCCCAACTTTACTTATTTTTACTTACTCCTGAGGACTCTTTATGTCTGTCTGTCTCTCTGTCCACACATTGCAGGAGGACACTTAGATTGTCTAAGGAAAGCATCTCTTGTAAATACTCATCTTGGAACTGTGGCCGAAAGTAAATTCCAGTATATAAATTAATTAAACTTATATATGAATTTACATGTTGAATGACAATATATAACATATAGATTGCCACAAATGATGCAAAAGATGGTTCAAATAAGCACATGTTCAGTGCATTTGCTTGGTAAATAGTAAACAAATGCAGAAATCAATATCCATGAAAATGGGAAGTTCAGAATAATTATATACCAGCCCAGGGAAGAGGTCCAAGGGCCCAGGTGGGAGGTTGCCACAGGGTGCCCATGGCCATCAAGTGCTGGCACTGCTCTGACCTGGGATTTGGCCAGGGCCAACCAGTGCTGCCTCACATGTGCCCAGGCAATGACGCGGATGAGCCTGATACTCAGGAAAGGTTCTCTCAGGCCACCCTATTCTGTGATGGTCAAAGGGCCAACCATAGAGATAAGTTACATCAGGCTGAGGATAAGCTCTGGCACACTTTATTTAACACTATAAAAATAGCCTGTTTTGGCAAGACTGCAGCCCGGCTGCATAATGAGATAATAATTTCTATGCCCATTTCCATGTCCATCTTCACAGGCAGTGTGGACTCTTGTTTCAACATTGCTGTAGACAGGTTCACAGGCAGTATGAAATAAAAAACCCTAATACCTCAGTCCTGCCCTTGGCACAGGCATGTTTTGTTAGTATAGTGACTGAATTATTCTCTTATCTATGATATATTCCGATTAATAACATTCTGCTCTGAGTAACAAACAGCTTTATTTTATTGCCATGATTTCTAGCTTTCTCACAGTCTTTAAAAATATGAACTGAAACACTCACTTCAGGAGTGGTCAAAAAATATTGCTACTTCAACACAATATTGCAGGTAGTAAATCTTTTCACATATGAAAATTAATCCCTCTGCTTGTTTAGAGACACACATATTGCAAAATAAAAATCACAACCAGAGGTGATAAGAAAATCTCCACAACTGATATCCATGCCTGCTTTCAGCTGATAGCAGAGGAACCTGGTGCAAGGAAATCTTCTGCTTTCATAGAAATATCAAGCACGGGGGAGATGACATCTCTGGGATGCAGCCCATCAGCAGAGAGAGGAGAGAGAATCTTTATTAACAGCAGCTCAATTAAACAGGATATGCAGGGTTGAACCCGACCATATTGACTTTGTTTGTGGCGTTTGCTCTGCACGGACTTTAGAGAGAAAGGCAAATCAGGTCTGAGGTCTCAGCAGCTGACAACAGCTCTGCTCTCCTAACGGAGCAGAACTTTCTCTGAGCAGGCAAGGACTTCCTTGAAGCTTACTCTGAGACAGTCAAGACACCTAAAGTCTCTAAGGTCTGCAATAAACGTCAACACATTCAGCTTCAAGTGCAAGGCGTAAATCTTTCCATCTGCCTTCTCTAACGGGAACACAAAATAACATTCACATTTAAAGAAAGAAAAAAAAAGTAAGCCTCACATGCTTTACAGCACACATATATCTAACTGAAGTGCTCGCAATCTGGCAGTAACGGTGATAGAAAGTTAGTGAGGCCAGGGGTTCTGCAGCTCAGTGTCAGGCAGTGTTCCATGGGTCTGCAGCCACACAACTGGCATCCTGAGACACCTTCCCAGTGGCTGGGGATACATTCTGCCCTGAGAAACCTTCCCCCACTGAGCCAGGAAAGTCTCTAAGTTCACTAGTCCTGCTCAAAAAAATTTTATCTTTGGAGAAACCAATCATCTTAAGGCTTATGATAGATTCATCACATTCTAAACCCCCTAAAAATTATCTTCCTTGTTCCTCTGCAGCACCATCACTGTTGATTTGGGTGATAGGGTCGGGCACAAGGAAAATGTGATGAATCGATCCTAGGAGTAACAGGCATTCTCTACCATATTCATAGAATGATAGAATCACCTTGGTTGGAAGAGACCCTTGGGATCATCGAGTCCAACCATCAGCCCTACTCTACAAAGTTCTGTCCTACACCATATCCCTCAACACCACATCCCTCAACACCACATCTGATCAACTCTTAAACACAGTCAGGGATGGTGACACCACCACCTCCCTGGGCAGCTGATTCCAGTGTCTGACCACTCTTTCTGTGAAGAACCTTTTCCTAATGTCAAGACTAAACCTATCCTGCTGCAGCTTGAAGCCATTCCCTCTTGTTCTATCACTAATTGCCTGTGAGAATAGAACAGCACCAACCTCTCTACAGTGCCCTTTCAAGCATTTGTAAAGAGTAATGAGGTCTCCCCTCAGCCTCCTCTTCCTCAAACTAAACAGTTCCAAAACTAAACTTCCTAGTGACCGCCTTTTAGAATGGGATTTGTGCTGAGTGAGCTCATATAACTCCAAACCAAAGATCATCTATGCAAGCAGACAAACAAAACCAAACCACAACCCCCTACTCCCTCCACCCCGATACTATCCTTGGAAGCCAAAACCTGGAGGAACATGGGGGCCTTTATAGTAAATAAACCAATCACATTTCATAGCTTCCAGGAAAGCGGATGCACAGTGTTCTAATCGGGAGATGGACACTGGCAGCCTTGGGGTCCCACCTCCTTCCTGAGGCACCACCGTCTTCTTGGCTTTGCTGCTCTGATGCACAAGCCTCACTCGCTTAGATGTCTTACAGGAGTAGGCCAGATATGCTAGACCTAATCATTTCTCCTACCCTCTCGAGAAGGGGGATTGATAAAATTGCTCACTATGGAATCTAAATAAAGGCAATCATTTTTCATTATGTTGAAACTTAACATCAGGTAGGGAAAAAAATATCTAAGCCAGCCATCACAGAAAGCATTTCGCTGCCACGGCCAGTTGAGCTTAAGGCCATGCATGCTTTCACTGGTTTGGTATGTTCTGAAGGAGGAAGAAGTGTACAAGTTTGTCCCGCTCACTGTGTGACCCGGCGCAGGCTGCTCCACCCTGCCTCGCAGCGGCACCCAGCCTGCCAAGCCCGCGGCTGAGCTTCCCTCACCGCCTCCTCCGGGACCTGGAATACAGCACAGCTACCCTCTGTCTCTCCTCTGGGGGTTGTCAGCACCATAACAAAAATGTTGGGTTTGTTTGTTCTTTTTTAGGGGTGGGGAGATTGCCTTTTTTTTCCCCCCCCCTTCTTTTTGTCTGTATTCTGAATGGCTTGCCTTGCTTCCTTTGGGGATATATAAATCCAGTCTTCATGGTTTATTCCTCCAGCATGAGGGACTACCAGATAAAATAACACAAACTAAGGAACATTGTCCAAGTATCTGTCCCCATAGTCAAAGTGAGTTTCACCATGGACTGCAAAGGGACTCAGACTTGGCTCTGTTTCTGCAGATATGGAAAACATTAGTGAAGCTTTAGAACATGCCTGGGGCTCTGTCCTAACCTCTGTTGAGCAGCTATAGGAAAAATGTAGGAAACATAAATTTCTCCTCTGCTCATGAGCCAGAGCGGGGGAATTGTCCAATGAACCATTTGTGAGAGCACAGTTTGAAGGTGCCATACAGTTTCCAAGCTATCAGGACACATAAAATGCATGCAGCTCTCAGCAGGAGTTACAGCCAGTAGGGAAAGGTGGTCTCCTGGAGGAGCACAAGGCATCCCACAAGGGGCTGCAGCCAAGGCTTGGTGGGAGCTGACGGTACCTCCAAGGGAGTGTAAACATTAGGCTGTGCTCTTGTTCTGCACTGCTGTACGAGCTGGGCAGGTTTAGCTCGTACTTCATAATTACCAGAGGTGATTTATTCTCTCGTTATCATCACAGAAGCTTAATCAAAAGAAAGGTCATAAAAAAGGTTCAGACTTTTACACAGTGCAAAAGTCTGGCTTGGATATTTTGCTACACGTTAGGAGTAGAGCTTCTTTGCTCCATGGTCTGAGCACAAATGGACTTGGCAAAGGAGAGGATCTAATCAACTTCATTTGTACTTTGCCTTCTCACACAGAAACTGGGAACATATGTCAAATCAAGCAACCACAGAACTGTCCAGGATCATGGTTTTCATTTTTCTGGAAAAAGAGAACAGATGGAAGGCCAAGTAACTGCACTTATTCATTGTTGGTGACGTGTGTCATGGGTGTGTAAGAGGTTAAACATTATCTTCCTCCTGTTGTTTGCTAGTTTAAGTTTAAGCGGTTCGATGTGGAATTGTTCTTAAATTGCGCATGAGACTGACAAAACCAGCTAAGCAAGAGGCAAAAACCACCACAGAGTGTTGGGGCACGTAACTGCAATAGCTGCAAGATTTAAAGAAGGTGCGAATTACCACACTGTAATGCAATCTTGCTACGGGAAGCAGGTTAAAATCTCTCCATATGGTTTGTTCTTATTTTAGAGACTGATGCACATAGACACTGTAATTTCATACACAACGAGTGAAAAAGGTGATTTCTGCATAACAATATGTCACTTCCTTCTCCCCCAGGCTGTTCTGTATTCCGACCATTCTGGTATGACCTTTCTGGTGCTGAAATCAAGCAGCTCCTGATAGTCTGTGTGAAGGGTTTAGATATGTTTGGTGTTCAATATAAAGATCCAGGCGTGTCATTTTGCCATGGCAAATTTAGAGCGAAAGAATGGATTAGTCATGGCAAAAATGTTAAGTATAGATGAAACTCAGCAAAAGCTATGGGCTTGTTTTCTAGTGGCTCAGTGAGGGTAGTGTCATTCTATTTATCAGAGAAGGTTTTGTTGGTGGCTGATTTTCTGTTGGTTTCGGCTTTAAACATGGAGGTAGTTAAGAGTGTGACGGATGAGACAGCCCGTCTCATCCAGGACCTGAAGGAGTGCAATAATAATAAGATTAGTGCTTTTCTTTAAAGATAAAAGGTATTTTTTATTTACATCCATATTGCCTCAGAACTCTAGCCAGGGACCAGGAGTTTATAACACTTAGCGACGAACATGGCAAAGACCCTCAAGTGTTTAGAATGAGGTATAAAATGAGAGGGAGCTCATGGCTTCAGTCAGATAGCCACAGGAGTATAAAGAAGTTGGTGGGACGAACCCTGTTCCTCAGAAGCATTTCAGCAGACCATCAGTCTGCTCTTCAAAAACGTTGGGTGGCACAGAAAGGTAAAATGAGAAGGAAGAATTTGAAGGAGAATAACAAAGTAAAATGCTGTGACTGTTTCTAGAAATACCTCCAAAGATATGCAGCCCACAGTTAGTGATTTCCAGCACAGGACCCAGGACATGGCATGGTCTGAGCCTGCAGGAGCCATGATTGCCTTCAGCTGTTACGAGGGAATGCTTATTTTCATCTTCCTGGGTGAAGGTCAAGGCTCTCCAAGGTAAATGACACTGAGATCAGTGAACCCATTGAGTTTAGTGTTGTGAGAAAGTGCCAGACTTCCATTTTCCTGTTACAAAATTTGCTTTCTATTTGGGACATTCATACCCAAAGCAAACGCCGTGAAGTTCATGGAGTTGCAAAGTTCAATTTTGCTCCGGGTGAGTCAAGTAAAATGCTCCATATTGTCAAATTTCTATGCTCAACCCTTCTGTTTTGTTTTCTTTTGGATTTTTGTCTAAAAAGAACTTTAATTTTCAGGTTGATATTTTAAATGCACAGAAGTCTGGAAATTTTAAGTTGCTGTTACCACAGCAACTGGAATTATATACACCAATTAAGGACTGTATGTGTAACAACCACACAGATTAAAAGCAATTCCTACAGAAGGAGTCTCCATTCTGGCTAATAAGAATCTTTCCTTGAGTTTTTGTGGTTTTATGTGAACAGAAACAGAGATGCAAATCATGACACTTGTCCAAACCAAAAGCTTTCCAGTTAAATTATGATATAAACTTTTTTTGGTAGAATTTTCTACTTTTTCTGATACAATATCCTTCATTTTAGACTTAGCAGACAATGAGCCCTTTTCCCAAAAGCTGAAAATCTAAACATAAGAAAAAAGAACAATCCATGCTGAATATTAAACAATGAGATAATTTAGACTCTAATAACCTGTGGTTTGTAGCACTGAAACTTTGGCAACTTTGGCTTCTTCTTAGAGCAAAGTCATATACATCAGAGAATACTAACACTGGGCTGATTAATTTGTTTCATAGTGGTTGTCATCAATTTATCATCCTACAACTAGAACTGGCAGACAGCTTTGATTGAAAAAAATTACTTCTATCTCAAGAATTGGAATACAATTTTTTGACAAAGAAACTGCATGCACAGGACTTGTCTTACCTAAATCAGCCTCTGGAAGAGCATATCCCTCTCCACTGACCACAAAAGGCCTGGCTGACAGGCTGGGACAAGAAGCCTAACTTTTGCTCACCAAATTTAAGTGAGAGTAATTCCCTTTTTTGTGGATGATGTACTACTTTTTTTACTATCCTTGGAAGCAAGGTTTGCTTGAAACTGACCTCTGAGGTTGGCCTCTTTGTGCAACCCCAGGAGAGCTTATGGGCTTTAAAGAAAGATGAAGCTGCCAGGACATTATGAGAACCCCTAACAAGTGGGCATTTGAAATTCCCATTACCTGCCCTATAAAATGAGAAAGGAAAAAAAGCCTAATTTTGATTTTCAGGACATGCTAACAGCATGTTCGAGATGGTCATCACAGAAGGGGTGTGCATGGGAAGAGGTGACACACTGGGGAACACCTGGTTTTCTCCAGGTAGTGTGACATCCCTACACGATACTTTACTCGGGCCACATAGTGCATTAGCAGGTTATACCGCTTCATTTTGTCTGTGTATAGACACTTCACTGCATGTGTACATACATGCTGCTGCTGAGCAATTAAAGCTGCTGAAGGTGACAGAAACAGTTTTAAGCTTTGCTATGTCATAACGGAAGGAGAAAAAGCATTTTTTAAATGGGGAGCAGTGATAAATAATAAATGTTTATGTTTCAAAGAAAATTATTAATTAGTCAGAGGAAGCAATGCCTCTAGGTTTCAAGCACAAAATATTAATAGATTTCAAGGCCTGGACTGTACTTCTGAAGATGATGGGGTTTGGCATCCACCAAAATTTCACTCAAATAGTAATTTCAAGGTGTTTTGTCTTTCTTTACCATGAACTGATACAAGAAATCAAAACTTTGTAAAATAACTGCAGTTACATAAAATTTGCTAACATTCAGCCACTGCTTCCTGGCTTTGTGGATCATCACCTATACCCTGTTCCTAGTAACATGATTATTTATACTCCTTGGGGAAACACTTGTGCCTCTTAATCAAATAAATCCAATAAAACCAATTTCACATGCAAATCACAGGACGATGGAAGACACTTCACGTCCAAACCATTTGAACCTCTAAGGCTCAAGGTACCAAGACAAGACTCTGTGCTTTGAAGTATTGCTCCTGAGGTTTCCAAAGTGGTGGTGATCTTCTAGATGGATGTTTAGCAGCATCCAACTGCTGGTGTTTTCACCTGATGCTGATTAACATCATCTCCTCTGAATGCCCTTTTTTGTGATTATCCTGGCATAAAGAAAAGCCACACAAACAAACCCACATACAGACACTGGGCATGCAGACACATACAGGAAGGCAATCCTGCTTTAACAGGGCAGTTGGACTAGATGATTTCTAGAGGTCCCTTCCAACTCTGAAAATTCTGTGATTCCATGAAGGCTGGTAAGATAACCCTCACACTGTTTTTAGACTGTGCCTATGTTTTCTTTCTCCCATCACCTATACTTTCTCTCACACAGATGCTCACCTGAGGATAGGAGTCATCTTGCTTATATTTAGTCATCTAAAAATTGTCTAGTCTACACTGGTTATCTAGGTCCCCTCTAGAGTCTCTGCAGTAGGGAAAATAGAGAGGTAGGCACATCCAGAAGGCAATTTTCTCACCTGTATTAGACACTCAGGACACGATGAATCAGCCCTTAGATATGCTCCTCTCTCTCCTTTGGTTACAGACGGAACACAGACAACCTGCCTGGAGAAGATAACTAAATTATAAAGTTAGTTATTCCCATTCCATATGTAGGTATACCCTCCTTTTGGAGACTGATGTTCTTTGTTGGGATTTATCATGCTACCAGAAGAGACAAATCTTTCACTGAGAAAAACCAGCAGAGCAGTTACAATCTAATCTGAGGACAGTCTGCACCTTTTTGCTAGTGAGAAAATATTTGGAAAGCGTCCCCAAATTTTCATGCACCAACATGTTTCCTGCTTCAGGTTAGAACTGGAAGTGCTGAAATATCACAAGAAAACCAACCTTAGCTCTGCTGCAAAGCAGATGCTGTGAGATTTCATCCCAGGCTGAAAAAGTTAAGGATGTTGGAATAGTTCTGGCAAATTTTGGGCAACTGTCCACGCTTTGGGGTGCAGCAAACAGCACAGAACACTTGTGAGATTCTTCGTGGTCTTCTTCAAAGACATTTGAAACTGTAGACTAGTATAATAACTAGTAGAGCAGCTACAATGCAAGATAGGGCATACAGAGAACACAAGGCTCAGTGAATTAAGTCTCTGTGTAATTCATGGACTTAGTCATTATTTACTACAGCTCTAAAGAGGCTACCAATAGCCCCCTCAGGAATTAGCACTCGCTCTGCGCTCGTAGCGGCAGCATTCATCCAGTTAAAGCCCAATACACCTCTCACAGAAGATGAAGCAGAGTGTTATGGAAGATGTAAAGTTGTTTAATATGTGGCCCCATGCTGCACACTATTCAAACACTTTCTGAGGAGATGACTGCTCCTTTCCTCCCGCAGTTCCAGACAGTGCTCTGTACTGGGTAACCAAATGCACTGCAGCAGCAGCAGCAGCAGCAGCAGCAGCAGCAGCAGCAGCAGCACAGAGGTCGAAATCTCCATTAGCGTGGAGTGCCCATTCTAAAGCAGTTAACGCCTGATATCTTCAGAAGACACAGCACTATATCTCAGTTGCCAGGTAAAAGGAACAGGCTTTGTCAACTTAAATTGTGACAAGTGAATCCACAGAACTTCTGAAAAGCAGACCTCGGATGCTTTCTCCCAGCTAAATGTTTAGAAAATGGGATAAAAGAAAAAGAAAATAATATTATTTTTTTTTAAATTCATGAGCTACTGTTAAAAGTTTGGTTTGAATGTGCTGCTTAGCCTGAGAAGGGATATCATATCAGTAGATAAATGCCTTAATTGCAAGACTTTCCTCCTGCTGCAGTTCATGCTTTGCTTCCTGCACTTCCTCTCATTTCTGCAAAGGGACTGCAAAATACAGTTCATTAAACAAACCTTTTAGCTTTCACTCCTTACATTATTTACTATATTTTAAATGGGAAACTGAAGAAGTGTTCAAGATCTCACTTATAACTTTCTGAAATTCTGCTCCATAAAGCTTCATAAAAAACAATCCTGTACTTGTCTGAGGTTAGTTTAGTTTGTTTTGTTATTGTTGTTGTTTTTTGTTTGTTTACTTTGTTTTGTTTTGTCTCCCTTTCCAGCCAGAGCAGAAGCACTCAATGGGTCTATCTAGTTTCCAAAAATTCTTTCATTATCCCTTTCCTCTTTTACTCTTCCAAATCCTCCAAGAATTCATCTTGTCCTTCTTCTAGATTCAGTATCATTTAGGCTTTGCCTCATTAGGCTGGGAAAAATCCTTCTTCATTTAAAAGTGAAAGTAAAGTTTTTCAAGACAATTGCTTAGGGAGTCACAGCCATCAGTGCTGCAATTTAATATCAGTGCTCCCCTTAAATAAATATTTATTATGGCTTTTGGGTTAAGAGGTTCCTAGTCTGAGCTGTACAGTTCACATTGTCCAATTATCTTAACTTGGAATTCAATAAAATCCTCACATTTATAAAACTGAGCAAATTTGCAAGGTGCAACTTAAAGGTGCAAAGGCTGCCTTGTCCCTGTCTAATGGGAAAGCTCTTGGGCTGATGATCATCTCTAGTTTGCAGGAGAAGAGGACTATAGACTGCCTAATGAGAAGTGAGATATCCATGGCATTATTTGGACACTTCTCTATTAACAAAGCCAGCCTATGCCCTTAGTGGTTATCATCGCTACCAATAACCCAATTGGAAGCAAAGCTGGAAATTGACTTTTAGCCTCAGTTCTGTTTTCTAAAGAAAGGACATTTCTAGCCTCTTTCTTTGTGATTAAAGCCTTCGACATGCAAGCTGCTAGAAAACTGATGTAACCAGATTGTCAGGATGGAAAGAAACAAGCAGCTGGGATCCCCATCTGCTGCAATAAGGAGCTAAGCTAAAAATCCTCCCAAAATACTCATCTGAGGTAAAACTAGTCAATAAAATTGTATTTTTATCTATAGAAACACCCCAGAAATTCCTTCCTTTCCCTTTACTTCTGTTTACCCTACCCTTTTACAACAGACTTAAACCAACATCATCTCATATGATCAGGGTTTTCAGCCAAGCCCATGGTTATGTCAGAGAACAAAATCCATAGCACAGAATTTATGTTTAATGTCGAGGGCATAATTTGCCTCATTGTCTTCAGCAATGCTAAAACAAATGTGTCAGTTGTGGTGCTTCCTCCGATCCATTGCCACTCCAGTATGATGGAGTCAGTGGTGTGGCTGAGGCAGCATTAAACATTTGGGGCGGTCTCTTCCTCTGGAATGGTCATCGGCCGTATAGATAAATGGTAACACACCAGTCCTGCTGCCCGTGACTCTGGAAAGTGAAAAATAGGGAATGCTAATCTAAACCACAGTTTAAAATGTGATAAAAGAAAAGATTGATTCAGATGAGAGATGTAATTTTATGTCAGAGAAAAAAAGAACAACAAAACAAAACAAAAAAAAAAGAAGATCAGAGGGGAATTGAGAGTTTTAGCTGTGTATAATTAAAACAAAAACCCTAACTTTAAATATTTAATATCACTAAAGTTGAATCTGAGGTCATGTGACCCTTCTGCCTTTGTTATTTTAATTAATTTCCTTTTTTATATAAATAATATATTTAGTTTCTCTTCCTAGTCTTTTAAAATATTTTTCTTTTTACATATAATTTTTATTCGAGTCCCCATGCGTTAGTGATTATCTTATTTTTCCTAATTGAAATGTTTTATTCTGTAAATATAAGCTGTTTCTGTTTTTCTACTTCTTGATCTTGTTTTGGTGTTCTTTCTCCTTCATATTTCAGTTCTTATTTTTCAATATTTGAAATGACAATACAACTCTGTGGATGCCCTCTTTAATTTAGACTATTCAACTTTAATATTTTCTTTTTCAGAATGGAAGCTTACAATGGAAGATATTTCCTTTCATAGAACTTATAATTTAATTAAGAATTTTAAGATATTAACCATAGAAATCACTTGATTACTCTATAGGCTTATGTAAGGGTACAATGTTACATCAAAATACTTGACAAACACAAAATACTGCACTTCCTTCAAGTAAAACATAATGCAAAGCATTATTATTTGAACACAAAACATTTTATTTGCAGTAATTGTAATCTACAAAGACCCTCCCCCTGGTTCTTAGCTCTCAAAATAATTTTTTGTTTTGTAAACAGAGAGAAGCAGAAAGAGAACACAAGACAGAAACCATGTAGGGAAGCGGGAACAGTGAGTAGCTTCAGGGTATAAACACCTTTGTAAAACCAAACAGAAAAAGGTGCCTGAGCCATCCTGTTTTCAAGAGTCTTGGCTACAATGACATTCTGCTTTGACAAAAGAAAAGTAATTATTTACACATATTTCCTCATCAAGGTACCGAATGTTGTCAACACCCCACACCAGACACAGCCTAAGTCCATAAGATCATGGCATTGCGTCTATATAAGTTCATCAGCATCAGGCTAATATAGTTCCACAGAAGATGTGTAGTCCTTGATGCCTTGTTTTCATAATATTTTTCAAAGTACAGCTACATTTCTGCTCTTTTATTTATTCCTCATTATTATCTTCCCACAGGGCTCAGTTTCCCTTGGTTTCCCCATATCCAACAGCTTCAGCTACACCCCTTCTTCCAATACTTTTTCTTTGAAGGAACTTTTAAGGATCAGCACACTGTATGTAGGCATCACTTCTGAGGAAAAGCCCCAGTAGGTGTAAAGCCCCCGAGGAAAGCCTTAGTACTACACAGGCTGTATTTTGCCAGGCACCATCAGCAAAAAAAAATCCTCTGCCCAGAAGCTCGGTGGCTGGCTGGTAGACATGAGCCACCAGGCACTGTGGCAAGGTGCTTGTGTCTCCACTGCAGCACCATTTGTGGTTTCACAAAGCTCCTTGACAAGACCACAGGACAAAATGACCAAAAAAGAATAATAATCCCAAAGTGGCAACATTGCACCGTGGCTTGTTGGCTATGGGAAAAACAAGTTTGAAGGGTATAAATAACAAGCAAAATTCTTCTCTCTGGCATTGATGGCACAGCGAGGGTTGTTTTTTTTTTTAAAGTGCTCTTCAGATTTGGTGCATGAATTATCACCTCTAATAGATGATAATTAAACCACTTCAGCAAAGCTGTGAAATAGAGGGGACTAGCAATAAAATCTCAATCTCACCTGGCAATTATTTTGAAACTATGCTCCAAATAATCAGATAAATAAATCTGTCCACGTCACAGGCAATTCACTGCAGACTGACAATTCCATAAATAAACACACACACAGATGCACACATAGACACATCTATATGTATAAACTGCAGTGAAATATGAAAAAGGTCTTAAAATCAATTGCACAATCAAGGAGAAGAATATGATAAAACTACAGACGTACACAATGACCTCTCTAAAACACTGTGTAACTGGCTCAAAAACACAATACAAAAGGCTAGATAAAAAAAGAGCTAATAAGGAGATATTTTTCAGTTATGGAATCTGAAAAGCTATCTGGCAATCCTGCTCATTGTTCTATTTTAGAAGTAAAACAAACTGTTCTAGGGACAAGTATCGATTTCACCATTAAAAGAAAACTACCCATTCATAAATATTAAGTGATGATATTATCTCTTTCCATGACTAGTTTCTTATAGGCAACAAAAGAAACATAATCCACATACAGGAAAACAATAAATAGCTTTAGCAGATACCAAATCTACTCATCCAACACATCTCTTAAAAGGAAAAATGGAAGGATATTTTGGGAAGCTATCCCATTATGGAAAAAAGTAACAGTGCCTTATAAAAGACATCAGTGCCACAGACAAACTTCTACAGACATAGAAGGGATAGTATTAAGTATTTCAAGCCTTTTGATCTGATGAAAAAAGCCCTCTGTGTTTCTTATCTTCTAAAAAAGAAATTTTTGTTCTCTACAGTTGAAGGATAAAACAAAAAAAGCCTCATACTGTAGTGTGAGAACCTTTGAGTTCATTAGGAAGCTTAACATTCAGAATCTTGTAATAAAATTATGTGTTAGAGCTCAGAATCTCCTGTCAACTAGAAAAGTACCCATCCTTCCTTAGAATTCAGAAGGTTTGGAGTCAGAATCCCTTCAGGTAGGGAGGTAAAACATTGGAAAATTCTTGAGAATGAAGTTGTAATAATTAATTTGTAACTAGGTCCAAAAAAGACAGACTTTTTGAAGAGGGTCCAAATGAGGGCCACAAAGATGACCAGAGGACTGGAGTACCTCTTCTGTGAAGACAGGCTGAGAGAACTGGGGTTGTTCAGCCTGGAGAAGACATGGCTCCAGGGAGACCTTAACTGTGGCCTTTCAATACTTAAAGGGTGCTTATAAAAAAGACGAGGACAGACTTTTTTAGCAGGGCCTGTTGTGATAAGAGGAGTAATGGTTTTAAAATAAAAGAGGGTAGATTCAGGCTAGATGTGAGGAAGAAATTTTTTTACGCAGATGATGGTGAAACACTGGGAGAGGTTGCCCAGGGAGGTGGTAGATGACCCATCCCTGGAAACATTCCAAGTCGGGTTGCATGGGGCTCTCGGCAAACTGATCTAGTTCAGGATGTCCCTGCTGCAGGGAGTTGTTGGATTAGATGATCCTTAAAGGTCCCTCCCAACCCAAACCATTCTATGATTCTACAACCTTTTTCAATATCTTTACCCTCTTCTCAGAATGATGATATTTGCTTTATAATTATAGTATTAAAAATACGCTGTCTTGGAAAAACAGTGGAGTTTTTGACATTTTGACATTTTAAATTAGAAACAAACTGAATTATGTTTCTGATTTCAGGTATGGTTGATTAAAAATTTTGCTTGCTTTTCTTTGCATAGTAGATGGTATCTTCTTATAGCCACATAATCCAGGAACTGGAGCTACAAGAAAAGTATAAAAGTATGGAATAACAAGAAGAGGCAGTGAAAGAGAAGAGGATTCTGGGGTCACATGCTGGAATAAATTAAGGAGAGAGATGCACACTGTTAAAAACATAATATTCACAATGAAGAAACTTTTGAAAACACTGTATAGGGGGAAAACTATATCAGCCCTGAAAAAAATAGTCACTACTTAACAGGGAAGATGATGTAGAATCAACCGTATGCAAAAGCTCAGTGCCAACTGGATGATGCCATTTGCAGAGGAAGATCATTTGGACCAGAATGAAACACTCATAGAATCATAGAAGAGTTAGAGTTGGAAGGGACCTTAAGATCATCAAGTTCCAAGCTCCCTGTCATGGATGGGGACACTTCCCACTAGAGCAGGTTGCTTTAAGCCCCTTCCAGCCTCTTGATCTACTACGTCCGTCTCCATGTGAGACTACCCTCTCTCCTTGTTGTTGTGCTCCATATTTTTTCCCTAGAAATACTTGAGAGAATTTATCTTTTCCTAGTCATAGGCATATAAAAATTGTCCTAAGGCCAATTGTAGTGGGGAGTAGAATTGGGAAAGTAAGTAAAAAAACAGGAATAGGAATATGCATGGACAGACAGAGATGTAAACTAGGATTATATTGGTTTCCCTGATTTCTCTCGAGTTATTCCTAATTTGCCCAGCAAGAAGAATATCAGACCCAACATTTGGTAGCTATTATTTGATTCAGAAATGTCAGTGAAGAAGGGAACAGTGCCAGTGAATAAAGTGTTTTCCCTAATGAATACATACATATCATTAGGATTGAACTCTTTATTTTATAATCAGTACAGTCACTAAAATCTAATATAAAACCAAATGCTTCAGATAAAGCCATCATCCCTTATGATAGTCATGTTTCACACAGCAGCTTTCATTATAGTGTAGGCAAGCTATGACTTTGTTTTTGCAGTACCAAAACCTCCCACTCTATAATCTACATCAGAGTCAACGAGATAGAAGTTTTCAAAAATTCTCCAGAGCTGACAAGGAGAGAACAGCAGCAAGAACAGCAAACAAAGAATATTTCAGTTTTGAAAAGCTCCTGCAAATTTTGGTTTGTTATGAAAGGCGTGTTTCAGATAAATCCTAGTGCATCTGGAAGAAATATTTGACTGGAAAAATCACATTCTTATAGAATTTGGATATATTTACACAGTGTAAGTCCAAAGTAATAAATCATGCATCTTCTTGTTCTTGTGAAGAATGAAGAATGAAAAAAATGCAACTTGTAAAGTTATGCAGCTTCTGAGGAATTTTGTGTGTGTGTAGGTGATGTCTGGAAGATAGGTTGCAGTCTGTTTTCACTATACAACTTTTTCAACTTTGGTGCAAGAAACAGTTTATGGGAGACCCTTCAGTGCCATCATTTAGTTGCTTTCTGACAAGCAGTCTATTGTTATTTAACTCACTTTCCTCTTTATCAAATGCTCTGTCCATTTCACACATCAATGGGTTTTATAGCCATATTATTATTTTATATTTCATGGTACTAACCCATAAAATAGCAACTTAAAATTTAAAATAAAAGAGGGTGAGACCAAAAAAAACAAAGTAATGGAGAAAGTACTGAAAGAAAAAAACATTCTTAGCAGTGCAGATCTCCTGTTTTCTGTCCTGGTCTCAAAAGACCAAGCACACACAATGATGACAAAGTAACTCGATAAAACAAGATACATTAAAGGAATCCTTGAAGCAATTTATGCCAAGAAAATATGACCTCAGATGAGCCATGTTAGTACAAAAATTAACTGCACTGGTAAATTAGACAAAGACTGATAGGTTTTACAGATGGAGCGGTGAAAAGTGAGGTGGATAGTGAGATGGCAAAGTCAGTACTAAGCAGAGTATGAGAAGTTGCAGGTGCATCACAACACTGACCATCCGAGTGGTTAAATATATGATTAAATTCAATTCCGCTAAGTTCAGTGCACGTGAGAAAAACAACTTGAACTGCCTGTACACTTCAAGAGACTCTAAATTGCCTAATAACCCCCAGGAAAGAGATTTTAGACTCATTGTGAATGCTCTTGGAAAATATCAGCTCAGTGTGTAATGGTCAAAAGAGCAAACAGCATCATCTGAATTTTCAGAATAAGAACAGAGAGAAAAGCAGAACGGAAAATATTATACCTCTATTAGAAATCAATGGTGCACCCATTTCTGGAATCCTATGTGCAGTTTTGGTCCCACTATTCAAAAATGATAGAATAGAGCTTGAAAAGGTACAGAAAAGGGCAATAAAAATAAGATTATTGAATGGCTTTTTTGGGAAGAGAGACTAAATAAAGTCTGACTCTTCAAGCAGTAAGGGGAAATACAATGGAGGGCTATAAAATCAGGTTTGCCAGAGAGAAGTTGCAGGGACAACATATATTGACAACACGTGCCACGGGTCATACAAAAAACTACTAGACAGCAGACTTAAACCTAACAAAAGAAAGCACCTTTTCAAATAACACATAAATTGTAAAACTCCTGGCCACAGGAAATACAAAAAGCCAAAAATATAAACTAGTGAGGGATTAGACTGGCTTTTAAATGCAGCAGTATGGGTGTGACCTCCAGCTAAGACAGTCCCCAGGCTGCCCATTGCTGGGAGGCAGGAAGGCAAGGCTGGAGAGCACAATTTCCAATACGCCTTTTAAGATCAGAATATTCAGAAGGTGATATTTTCCTTTCTGGCTTTTGAACAATAAAAAGCATTAGTATGCATTTTAATTCTCTCTCTGGAAATACCACCTATTAAAATCTTTCTATTCCCTTTAAGGCAGAAAAACAAAATATCTGGTTCTTTGGTTCCTTTTCAGGCTGAAACTGCCTTATGCTACTGCCTCTCACAGAAACAGGAGGACCAGAGTAAATGGACCTTTTAGCTCTTAAGTTCTTACTAAATATCTAGTAAAACAAAGCTCAAAGAATCACAGCTTCCCTATTATTTTTTTTAAACAAACACTGAAGGGAAAGTAACATCCACAGTGCATCAAAATGCAATCTTCTTAAAGCATCATGTAAGAGTTTTCTTCCTTGTCATGTTGACTTCATCAGTTTTTTATGGCTTACAGAAGCTTTGTATCAGTCACAGAAAACACATCTGAACTGTGTAACTCAAACTGTTCTGGCATTATACAGCAGATAAGTCTAAACTCAAGAGCTAGAGAAAAGGTCAGCAAAAAGCATAATATCTTCCTTAATGGTACCATCAGGTAGTTTTACTTCAAGGGCCCTGTAATGTCTTGTTTTTGTCTGACATAAAGTTGTGTAGCCAGAAATGCCTTCAGAAGTGGTGTCAGAAAACCATTTTTTTGAGCTTTCTTGTTACCAGAAGAAGAAGAACTTTCTCATGATTTATATTTCCATTTCTGGAAGTCTATGATACTGCCTATGCTGCTCATAACTTCTGGTAAATAACAGATCATCTGCCATTTCTTTAGTCTTCTCAATATAGTGATCTTCATAGAGACCTAATGCATCCTAACTCTACTTCTACAATAAATATGCCCTGCTAGCTATCTGCTGTTGGTTGAGTTTCCTTCTTTTAAAATCCTATTGTACTTTTTCAAGTCCAGCAGCTTTAGAGTCTGGACACCAATCCAGCCGAGTGTTCTGCCTGCAGCAAATCTGGAGAGCTCATTAGGCAAAGCTTGCAGGGAAACCATTGGAAGGAGGCAGAGGTAACTGACTGAAAAAGCATTTCTTTCTGTGCTGTGGTTGTGAAATCAGCCTCTTTTATAGCAACCAAAGAAATTGCTTGCATAGGTCTACTTGTAAATAAATTGTGTTAATTTTGGAAAATGTGTACTGAAATGCTGTTTTACGTATAAGCTCTCTTTATATTTTAAAGTGTTTTATTGACCAATAATCAACAAGGAATCACATTTTTTCTTTTGCTTTGTTTTCTTCTAAATATGGCTTGCAGAAGGGGAGGTACTGAGCAAGTGATAGTAAAGCTCCACATTAAAGTTTCTGGGGAATTGCTGGGTTAGGTATAGATTTCCTCTGCATCTGCCCATGGAGAGCTGAGCAGGGAGAGCACTGCCCTTCTGGGTGCAGGGCAGTGTTGGAGTAGGTGTCTGGAGCATCTTGCTGTCCCACTGAAGCCTCATGGGGTGATCCATACCTCCAAGTTTCTGCATCTACTGCTTGCACAGCTGCGTTGGAGCAGCTCTGCACGTTTAAAGAGGAGAAATAGACACTTGTAGGGCACACCTCATCTCACACATTTCACTTGTTTGCTTGAGGTCAAGAAGAATTGCATTCTACAAACAACTATTCCTACTGATTTTAAAGGGAGCCTGCATGACTCTCTCAGGTATAGCCATCTGTGGTGTAGTTTCTACAGGTAGGTGAGACAAATCTCCCAAATTTCTCTTGCATGCTTTCCTGCCAAGGTTACACCCACCAAACCACTACTTCAGTTTCCTTTGTCCATATTCTTTTCTCTGGATGAAAATGAAGTGTCCCAGCCCTGTATTTTTTCTGTGGACCTTGTTCATGAGACACAAAATCTCAGTGTCTATGCCCCTGTTTCCACTCTGAGCTCTGCAAATCCTATACCATAATGTTAATCTGCTAGCTTGAACTCAGTTACATTAGATATGATGTTAGTTGCATTGGTTCCCCACATGTTTTCCAGGTGGCTGCCTATGCCCATAAAGGAGGAGAAAACAGCATGCCCTGTAACCAGTCCCATTCCCCAGAGAGGCTGGTTAGACAATCTCTGCTTTTTTGCTTTCCTTAGAGCATAATTCTTCTGTCCTAAGTCATGGTGACAGTCCCAGTAGTGTCCAGGAGAATTACTCCCTTGAGTTAATACTGGTGAACCCCTGCTTCACTTCTCTTTAATCATGCTAATCTTCATCTTTTATTCACTAACTGATAACAATGGAATTGCAAGCTCTGCCTTACCTTCATCTAAATCTTAGGCAACGATATGTAATACATTTAGGAAATCTAGAGAAGATAGGAAGATTCAACTCTTTATTAGTGGTGCTATAGGTGAGTTGGTCATCTGATGATTCACAAATCAGTAAGGAAAAATCTGATAGGCAAAGCTTTTATTATTTTTTTTCCTATTGTCATATTGTTCTGTCTTGGAAGTAATTTCTTGTCCTGCTTTGTGCAGTAATGAAAGTCTAACTGATATCCAGACATCACAGCTTTCACTGGGTGGCAGAAACAAGCAGGCTGATTTTTAAACCACTGCTATGGCTATTCTGACGGTCTGTCAGGAAGCCAATACTATTCAACACCTATATGACTGATTATACCTCAATCCCTCACCAGACAACCAAACAGATGTCACCACCAAGGATGCCTAGTGGCTGCTGAATAACATTTCTGCTGCAGTGACACGGCCTCAATCAGGAAGAAGGGATTTTCTCAGGGAGGTAATTACCTCTTACTGATATGAAATCTGGATGCTGAAAACAGTGAGGCTCCTAAGCAGTGTGGTAGAAGGAACAAATTTGAAAAGAATAGAGGCATCCAACCTTACCTACAAATGGTGAATATGAGCCCAGCACAAATATTTTTCAGAACTAGGCTGAACTCATTTTGAACAAATATCTTCTCAAAGTGTCGGGGATGACAAATACTGTATTCTTGACTGCACTAACACATTATTCAGTCAACACAACACATAGGAGTGAAGAAATGCTCTTTACTTTGAGCTGATACGCAGGAATGCTACCAAGACTCAGGCATGGCATTCAAATATATTTCTAGTACATGTTTCATAAGCCATTTCTAAGGGAGAAAAAAGCTTCTGAAATATGAAATCTGCACTAAAAACTATGAGTATGTTGATGCTTTCATGACTTATTGCAGTATTAGAACAGTAACCTGTGTGTTTTGCCACCTCCTTGAAATGCACTGTGATAAACGTGCTGAGTTACTATTAATGATAGTGATATGTAGTCCGTTCACACAAGAAGAAATATATTCCAGATATGCATTCATCACAGCTTTAGTGAGCCCTGGAAATAAAACAGCATTCTTACCTCTACGTAGTCGGGATTTTTGCTAGAGACAAGAGCAGCATTTTAACTATCTGCTGAGTCTTTGTATTGCAACTTTAAAACCTCTTTTTCTCTGCCTGACCTAGAATAGATTTGGTTTTGGGGGGTGTTTTTCTTTATTTTTGGCCTCTCTGTAAACTCAGTATGGTCAACAGTTAAGCGTGTAAGGTTTATTTATTTATTTAGTATTTTTGGCAAAGTTCCAGGTAGCTCTTAAAACATAAGCTTTACTACTCCATTTATACTCAAAACACCTATTATTATTTACAAGGATTTGGGCTAGAGTGGTTTAATGTGAATGTCTAAAACATCCTGCATAAATTCATACTGAGCTCCCCCCTCCAAAGAGACTGACTCAGAGGAGGGAAACTTCCTCCAAAGACAAAGGCTGTGGTCAAATCCTGTCTGTGGTCAAATCCTGTCCATAGGAGTCAGCACATAAACTCCCTTCAACTACACTGCAGTGACTTACCCGAATTTACACCAAATCTCTGTGGCTGTATATGAAAAAAACATTTCTAGCCTTAGAAGTTCCTGATTCCTGTCCCATGCTTTACAGAAAAACAGATTGTTGTTGTTATTACTATTTTTTGTATTAATTGCAATACTTAAAGAGAAAACAGTCACTCAAGGTATTGGGTATATCTGCAGAGCACCCCAGACAGTTTTGCATTGTTGAAGAAACCTGTCTTTATATAGCCCACGGGGTCTGTTGTTGCTTTGGGCCTCTTTGTTGCTTATGCAGCACTTCTGGCTTCCCCTGCAAGGTAGGGTGCTCCAGCTGAACCAGGGTGATGGAAGCTGGTGACCACACAAAGAGCAGGAGACTTCAAGGCATCTGGACACTAGGAAAAAAATAGATCTCTGGAGCACTGGCTCCTTTCTGTGATACCACTAGATCCACTTGTCAATCCCAGGCTGTGGTGGCCATTTCTGTAGGTGATCACTCCATTTTATATTCTGGACACACCAACTGCAGCATTTTGTCTGCCTCTATCTCAGAAAAATAAGAGATAAAGGTGTCCTTGAAAACTAAGCTCTGGATACGAGCAGCCATCCTTTTACCCAGACCTCAAAAAGGCTAAAGGTTAAGAAATTGAGACAAGGGAAGAAAAGGCCCGAACCAGACTATGTTAATATCTGGTTTATTTTAAAATTGACTTAAACAGGCTTTGCACCAGGCCCAAATTGTGCAGAGTTGTTCGATGAATCAGATGCTTAAATGAAGCCAACTGAGAGGACCTAAAGAGGCTATGTGCAAGAGACATTGCCAAATTCCACACATACAGCAATGTGCAAAGTTAAGAGGCCAAATGTTTCTTCACAAAAAAGCACAGACATTTTGTAGAAAATAAGCAGCATAGTGCCAATCTGTGTTACACACTAGGCATGAATATTTTGTTTGACTAGCACAAAGGAAACCTACAGCTATCTAATTGCAGATCTCAGCTCATCTGCACTGATTAAGAACCAGTGAGTGATAAGACTGAGGCCAAAGTCTGGTCTTTAGCTAGCCCTTGAAAGCACTTGTTAGCCTTGCATGATCCCTGATGGTGTGATGGAAAGGAGCAACAAGCATCTGTCAGTTTAGACTGCGTGTCCAGACATGTGAATAGCACAAGTATTAAGCTATGAGAACTTTGAGACCATCAGTGTCTTGAGGCCACGACTTTGTCTGCTTGTAGGTGTGCAGCAATCATTGTAGACTTGGATACATTACCAACGTATCACGCTGCCAGATTTTGTTTTGCACTGTCTGTGTGGACTTACTGTCGTATATATCCTTCTGTAAATTTCTGTTTACTTCTAATAAATGTATTTCACTAAATGTCTACAACTGATTTCTGCAGTGCCATTAAGTTAGTTATAAATCAGTGAAACAGATTTTTTTACCGCTTCTGCTACAAATGCGGTAATGAAGCACGGTGTCTTTTCTAACAGCAGCACAGCAAGGCTGTTGAAGAGTTGCTAATGAACTTTTAGTATTTATTCACCAATAAAGAAATTATAACTTGACAGGAAGGAGAAGGTAGTCAGCAGCCTTTACTTGAAATGAGAAGCTGTATCTCCGGAAAACCTGTTCACTCTGTGAGCTGAGAGCTATTTCAGTTTTCATGTAACACTATTTAAGAGTTGTAAGGGAGGTGCTTAGCCCAGCACAGCTCTTTTTAAGAGTTGAAAATTGTGAATTGGGTTTAAGGGCTTTGCAGCCTGGGTAAGATTATCGTAAAACCTTTGAGATCCATTGGTAAAGCTCCCTCCTGAGCCTAACCTCATATCCCTGGTGTAAAAAGACTGAAAAGGACATACTCATTTTCTGGTAGTTCTGAGGCCAAAGAAACAGAGACACCTCTTAATAAATTTGTCTCAATTCCATATGGGCCCTCTGCAGCCTAGCAGAGGCTAGGGTATGTAGGTGATCACTCCATTTTATATTCTGGACACACCAACTGGACACACCAAGGTCATACCAGACCTAGGGTATGACCAAGAAAGAAAGGTAGTTCAGCAAAGAACCTTGCTATAGTATAGTATAGCTGTGCTTCACAATACGTCTCCTTCACAGATAGTAAACTGTGTTTTTTCGGACCATGTAATTTTTGTTGTAGATTAAGGAAAGCAATAATCAGCAATAAATAAAATACAAACTCATTATGAAAGATCATGATCCTTCCACAAGGAAAGCCTGGAAACTTAAGCAGCAGCAGAACTGTTACCCCTGCAGACAGCGGTACACTAATACATACAATGAAAATTGAAGTTGCCTAGCTCATGGAGCTAAAACCTCACATGATGTTAGCTGGTTTGACTTAAATCCCGGTTTGGACAGTTTCCAGGAGAGAACATAAAAATTATGGTTCAGTGATTTCCATTCTTTGTGTTCCTCTGAAAAAATATTTCCTTATGGTGTTTACCAAAAAAATAAAACCAGTAATTCAAAACAGGTATTTCCAGTAGAGACAGAAGAATATGTCATCATAAAAGATGCTGGTAAACCTCATCTGACTAAACCTAAGTCCATGTACAAAAAAGTTCATGAAATAAGCTCTTGGAAGGGCTCTAGGGTCAAGGCAGAGAGAGTTTCAAATCTCCTGATGGTTCTTCTTTTTAGATGAAATGAAAAAGGTGATACACATCTAGAGAACAAGAAATGCAGGGGGTTTTAAGTAATTAAAGAACATTTGTGGTACAGATCAGGATGACACCATCAATTAGACCTTTGCTCTGCCTAAGTTGAAGGCTGAGTCGTTGAAATGTAACTCAATGAACGGAAGAGGTTTTCTGCCCATTGTTACTATTCTTTGTTATTTGCTCTGTGCTTTCAGGGCATTCTTGGCCGTATGGCACAAATGCGTGACCTCCTTTGCAACAGAGTAGAAGGGGGTTGTAAGATTTACATCTGTAATATATAATTGATACTCATACACTGTTATTAACTTTGTTCTTATGGGCTTTGCATACAATGGGGAGTTATTAGGAAGGCTTTGAAAGAGAAGTCATGGGTAATTTGGCAAACTCTGAATGGGAATTTGGCTTCCTGCATGTTTTCCATGCATATATTCAATGTCCATGTCTAGCCTTCTTTTCTCATTAATCTAATTTCTTTCTGATTGTTCTTTGCCCCAGAGTTAAAAAAAATAAAATAAAAAAAAATTTAATTAGTTCCATCTCATCACACAGTAACTAGAAAAATGTTCCATGGTACCCATAAAATAACAAGTTCTGTTTTTTTAAAAAATAGCCTTAAAAAGCTGCTGAAACTTCCCAGCTTCTTTTTTTTTTAATTTCTTTTTTTTTTTTTTTTTTTAGTGGAGCCACTGTTTAATTTACAGTAAGTCGAGAGGCAGGAGGGATGATAAAGTTAAGCTCATGCTGTTGAGAACAATTATCCTGGCCCAGAGACATATGTAGCCCCAGAAGGTTGAACAGACCACCATAGCTTAAAGGCACTAAGATAAAAGGGCACGTGCTGCGTGGGCCCAGTGGGAGCAAGGCCACAGCCTGCAAACACAGCCCACTCAGCTTTCATTTGATTTGTGCCTCTCTCTCTCCCGTTCTCTCTCTCTCTTTTTTAAAATTTTGATTTATTTAATAAGACTCTGGTGCATTCACCGGAAAGAAGAAGAGAATGGTAGCTGGAACCGCGTGACAACATCAATCTAACACTTGCTACGGACAAAAATAGCTGGGCCAAGAATCATGGCAGCCTCTCTTTCTAAAAGACTGAAGACATCTCAAGCAAAATGTAAAGTAAAATAGATGAAGTCAGGGGACATTTAGATTCCTCACCAACAGAATAGCAGCGACTACTCTTCTCCCCCGCTCCCCGCCCCGTCTCATTAATCATGCTGGCTAATTGTTGGGATAATGATTTCACAAGTTCATGTAGTACACAAAAGGATTATCCTCGAACTGGGTGTATGGCTTGGCATTTACTTCTACATATGCCAGTATGTCTGCATTAAAATGCAAGGATGTTTGTAATTTCCTTTTTTTCTGTCACCCAGTTTTGCTGGAGAAGGAACTGGATTTTCTCAGAGATGGAAATAAATAAAGAGAGAAAACTTCAGGTAGCAATTAATAATGGAGACCACATCTTTTTATAAGGAAAATAACAAAGGAGCTAGATTAGCAATGAAAACAGTTATGTAGTTTAAGATGCTAAGTCATACTTCTAAAGAAGGATCCTATCTTTTGTTAGGGGTCTAGGTTTTTTTTTTTTCTAAGGAAAAACTAGATTTTTTAATACCTTTCGGTAGCCAAGTTCAGGTTTCTAAAAATAACAGAATATCAAGACCCTTGATTCTGTGATTTCAATCCTTGCTGTCCAGAAAAATGTGATACCTATCTGTCACTGAGGCTAAAGAGAAATTGCTTCCTGATGCCTGTAAGAAATGGTGTACCTGCCTGAATTCCTAAGCGCTTAGTGCTTAATGATTAAGAACTTACATGTTTTTTACAAGCTGAGAGATCAATTAAGTTGTTGCTATCCCTCTTATTGCTTTTTGGGTTGATAACATTTTATTACTGTTTTACTCTAGTGCTTTTTCCCACTTGCTTGCAGAATTTAAAATATCTTTTTTTTTTTTTCTATTTGTTTTCTTCTGAAGAACACTGCCAAAACCATCCTTAATACTATTGATTCCCCTCTCCAAGCTGTAAGAAAGATACATCGGGTTTCTGTGCGCTATTCTGATCTTCCAAAACTTTGTAATCTTCCAGCAAAGTGACTTTCAGGCTGATGTAATCACCAGAGAGAGACGGATTCCATAATTTGGCAGTTCCAAATCTTCCCTTTTTAACTCTGAAAACTTGTAGGTTTATTTGATACAAAACCTACCCACTAAAGGAAGAGCAGATAAATATAAGAGAATTTTGTTTCTCATATTTTTTTTCTCCTACAAATTGATGCTAAAGCAGATAAGCAGCAAGTTGTTGCCATAGTAGTGTTTTATGATGTCGAGCATGTACAACTTGCACTTCGCTCTCTTCGCAGTGGACAAGCAGCTCGGCAGAAATCCTCTCAGCTTACTCCTCTGTGCTTTTAGCTGCAGTGTGAGAAACTCTTCTGGGGCATTTTCTTAGCTGAGTGTCTGCAACTTCTTCCGACAATATTTTGGCCCTGTCAGAGGCAAAGGAACAATCTCTCAGGGTGAGATCATAGTCACACATTTTAACACAGCGAGGAATGAAAGACTGATAAAAACACAACTCAGAGTGACCTGGTTTTGTCCTCTGTTTTACAGTGGAAGTATCAGGAAATCCTTTACTTTCCTCATAAAGGGCCATTTCACAATGCAATGCAAAAGGTGTAATTTATTTTGGAAGAGGTCTCAGAGCATCCTGTCTCAAGCCGTGTCCCTTTAGAGGCATTAAATATCTAGATTATATATATCTGGATTAAATATCTAGAATTAATGATTCAGACAGGAATAGTCTTGTCTGTTCCAATAGTGACTCCATTTTAACCTTCCCACACAGAAAATATCTAGATGTTAATCTTTTGAAAAGGAGAAATACGTGTTTCATCTCAAAATGACAGCTTTCACTTCGCCTTCTCACCTCTGTCCCACCACAACCATCACCAGAATTGGGAGGACAAGCAATGCCTTGTGATCAGCTGGGAGTGTGATATCACATTGGCACATCACAATAATAAAGGCCTCCTCCTTCCCTTCACCCCTAAAAGTTGCATGAACTTGAATTACAAATAAGTTTGAAACCACCGCAATCAGCACATGGGGACTCCGTGAGCAGGAATGAAGGTTAAATTCAAAAGCTAAATTATTTATTGCAAACTCTTTGCTTAGTCCTGGCACTGAAGAGCAGCGGAACAAATGGAATTGTTAGAAGCAACACATATTAGGAACAAAGGCTGCAATCCCATTTCTAGTACTCCATGCTTAAATTTCCCCTGTGCTTTAAAACCTGCAGTGTTAGCTTTTCTCTCTCATTAAACTGCATCTCTTCTATATTGAACCTCACTTGTATTTTCTTTTTTTTTTTCATTTTCAGTTTACCTAAAAATCGCATGTTCTGAAAAATTCAATGGGTCTAATGAATGAAAACAGAAAAGAGGCAGTGCATACAGCTGTACAGACACCAGACTGTTCAGGGAGGACATCTCATTCCTACTGTGACAATTTACTATAGAGGCTACAGCTCATCCACAAGGTTCATGCTGCAGGAAGACATTAGTGATGATGGACGCAATGGGAGTGGGGACTTCAGAAAAGTGGTGAGCAATGAGCTGAGACAACCCCACTGGTAGTCCTGTATTCACATGCATGGTCTATCCAACCCCTCTCCATCCAAAATGTCAACAAGCCTGTTCAGTCAGTGAGGGCACTGCTGTTAGCTGCTGAGCATGGCATCTTCCCATCCTCCAAGTCAGTCTGTGTAGTCCTGCTAAACAGGATCAGCTGAAGGAATCACAGAATTGTCAGAGTTGGAAGGCCTTTAAAGATCATCTAGTCCAACTCCCCTGCTAAAGCAGGATTGCCCAGAGCACATCACTCAGGGCTGCATCCAGGCAGGTTTTGAAGGTCTTCAGAGAAGGGGACTCCACAACCTCCCTGGGCAGCCTCTTCCAGGGCTCTCACACCCTCACCCTAAATAAGTTTTTTCTCATATTTGAATGGAACTTCCCATGTTCCAGCTTGTGCCTGTTGCCCCTCATCCTGTCACTGGGAACCACTGAGAAAAGTCTGGCTCCACCCTCATTCAATCCACGCTTCAGGTACTTACAAGTAATAATGAAGTCTCCCCTCTGTTGAGAGCAGGCCCTTTAAGAGGGAGTTACTGAAAGGGCACATATGCAAATAAGTGGAAGTAAGCGAAACGAAGTATAGGGAAGGCGAAACAAAGTGTGGGAAACAGCAAATGACACAAATGTTGTAGCCAATCATGGGGCAACTTTAAGCCTGTGGAAAGTGNATACAGCTGTACAGACACCAGACTGTTCAGGGAGGACATCTCATTCCTACTGTGACAATTTACTATAGAGGCTACAGCTCATCCACAAGGTTCATGCTGCAGGAAGACATTAGTGATGATGGACGCAATGGGAGTGGGGACTTCAGAAAAGTGGTGAGCAATGAGCTGGGACAACCCCACTGGTAGTCCTGTATTCACATGCATGGTCTATCCAACCCCTCTCCATCCAAAGTGTCAACAAGCCTGTTTAGTCAGTAAGGGCACTGCTGAGTGCCCTCACTGTTAGCTGCTGAGCATGGCATCTCCCCAGCCTCCAAGTCAGTCTGTGTAGTCCTGCTAAACAGGATCAGCTGAAGGAATCACAGAATTGTCAGAGTTGGAAGGCCTTTAAAGATCATCTAGTCCAACTCCCCTGCTAAAGCAGGATTGCCCAGAGCACATCACTCAGGGCTGCATCCAGGCAGGTTTTGAAGGTCTTCAGAGAAGGGGACTCCACAACCTCCCTGGGCAGCCTCTTCCAGGGCTCTCACACCCTCACCCTAAATAAGTTTTTTCTCATATTTGAATGGAACTTCCCATGTTCCAGCTTGTGCCTGTTGCCCCTCATCCTGTCACTGGGAACCACTGAGAAAAGTCTGGCTCCACCCTCATTCAATCCACGCTTCAGGTACTTATAAGCAATAATGAAGTCTCCCCTCAGCCTTTTCTTCTCCAGACAAAAATATTCCAGCTCTCCCAGCCTTTCCTCATCAGGGAGATACTCCAATCCCTTAAGCACCTTTGTTGCCCTTCACTGGACTCTCTCCAGTGGTTCCCGGTCTCTCTTGAACTGGGAAGCCCAGAACCAGCTCCCTTAACCTACTGGCCACAATCTTCCCTATGCAGCTCAGAATTCCACTGTCTGTCTTGGAGACAAGGGCTCAGAAACCTTTCTGCAGGCACCCTGGGAAGGAGGCATCAAGCTATGTTGGCTCAGCCCCTTCTTTCTGCTACTTTTGAAGCTTTCATGCTCTGTGTTATTTGATGGTTGGACTCGATGATCCCAAGGGTCTTTTCCAACCTGAATGATTCTATGATTCTATTTTTATGCACTCCCTCATCATCTCACAGCCAAGGGAGCGTAGCATTTTAGTCATTTAGAGCAAAGCTCTGCTCTCACTTAGACCCATGGAAGTCATGGCCCTGGGAGACAAATAAATCTGTCCACAAACCATCATTCAAAGTTCCATTTCTTAGAAAAACAAACAAATAACCCCAAACAACGAAACAAGCCAACACAAAAACCACCACCAAAACAAATAGAAGGATTCTGCAGCAAAAAAAAAGCGTGGTCAGTCAAATAATGGCAAGCTGAGCATCGAGTAAGTTATGAGCTGATTTGGTGTGATACTGTACATTATGAACCAGGTAGACTGCAGTGGCTTCAGCAAGCCCAGTGAGTTCTGTAGTCATGTCAAATTCATGAAAATAAATGACATGAATTATTCCAGTTTTACATACAGATTCTTTCTTCTCCTTCTCTATAAACATCAGGAGTCATAGTTACAATGCTAAATTTCTTGCAGTACAGCACATGAGTATTGCTACACATATTCTAAGTAAAGGCATCCGAAGTCCTATCCTAGGGATTCTCAGTAACACCAATGTTTTTAGAGTTTTTTCAAGTGTCCTGCATCAACCATCCTTCTGAGTTTCTACTTAGGAAAACATCCCATTGACCTTGATAGTCTATTTTTAACACATTTATCAAATGGTAAAGGTTGTAAGAAGACTTGCAGGACACAATATAGCAGTGTAATGTCCCACTGACAAATTTATTTTTCCTCCATTTTTTGAATAAGCTTCTTTGCTAAATAAAGAAAACCCTTAAATATTAATGTCACTGTTCTAGGTTGTGTGTGAGTTTGTTACAGAGCAATGGTTTTGCACAAATAAAACTAATCTTTGGAAATGTTCTGAGCTCTGTTTTCAGGACCTTCTTCCCAAGAAGTGTTGCGTATAGAAAGGCTGGAATAAAGCCTCAAATCAATGTTCTTTTAGCTCTTTCCAGTACTAAGATATTCATATCCATTTTCTAAACAGTTGCTACAGGTTTCTGCTGCAGAACAAAGGGGGTGAGAAGGGTAGCCATTCCCTGCTGAAAGCTACCAGGAGGTCACCCCAGCCTCCATAGGTGTGGAGCCAAATACCTCCTGCTTCAGATTAGTAGATGTGTGCATAGAAAGACTCTTCGATTCAGTTCACTGGTTATTGTGGATCTCTTTAGTGCCAGACGAATGGCCAAAAAGCAGAGCTGTCTGTCTCCTGCTTAAGTTACTGATGCATAACCCTAAAAATCCTAAACTGAGTTAATTATGCTGTCGTTCTGTTGCCATCATCCCACGTTTATTCACTTTATGCTGCAATCTGGCATAATGCTGACATTCATTCTAAATTATCACAGCATTTACTTTAATTTCAGTCTAAAATGCCCAGTTTCAAAAAAAGGTTTGTAAATTTGGTAGTTTTTCATAGAAAATGTCTTCTGTGAGTCAGACATTTATTTTCAGGGTTTTCAAACACTTCCAAGCTCAGGAATAAATTAACACGAAATGGAAAACATTCTAAATTCTCCGATTGGAATTATTATAATGTTTCAACAAGTTTTGTGTGGGTTTTTTTTTCAAAACTTGGAGTGTTTGTAGCACGAGTCAAACACATTTATAGATTCATAGAAACTGTGTTTGGAATATCTTGAAGCCACCTTTTTGCTCAGTGAAGGTCTCTCACCAGCATGACAACAGGATGGCTATGCCCTTGTCCGGCTGCTCCTTGCAAACCTTCATGGATGGAGACCCTGTAGCTTTTCTGGGTAATGTGCTCTGGTCTCAGGCTACAGAATTTGGAGCAGAAGTCAGACATACATATCTATGCTATGATACAGAAGTGCTAATCGTTTCCCAACTTAGATGGTGACACAGTTCATGTCTTCATGAGGTTGCAAAAACCCAGACAAATAGAAAAAAAATTAAATAAAAATCCAACTAGCTGGATAGAGGAGGGTCACATTTAAGTGTGAAGAACTCATACCAGTTCCACTTGTTTTAGTTTGATTCAACATCCAGCCAAACCCAACTGGCAAAATCTGCAATACAGAGATAAATTTTACTCCAGCAGAATTACAAACTCTAGTGAAACTGCAAAACAAGGACTGTGCCAGGCTATTTGTGACTACATTGGCACTTCTCTAGAGCTTTGACCATAGTAGTCTGTCTTATTTTGTTATAACATTCAGCCTTTTCCTTAACTGGATAGTGAATTCTCTTACTGAATGCCTTTTGTTAGGCTAGAAAGTTAATTCCAGCATAGAATTGGCTATATTTAGTGATGCAAAAAGGCATTCACATGTATTTATATATTTTAAGAATGCACACATTCATATCCACATGTGTGTGTGTTTGTCTATACAGTATATAGAAATATAGGTTCATAGATAAATTTGGTAATATATGTGTAGATATAAATAAACATAAATATAATTACCGTGTAATTTCATATTTTTAAAAGAAGATATTTATTCACTCATAAAAAGTTTGTAAGTATTTATTTATTGAAGAATCTATTTAATTTTAGTTTAAAAAATACTCATTTCCTGTAGCCACAGAGTTATTCTTTCTAATTGCTTGCTTTTTTTGAGCTCTAGTTTCCTTCTCCCTTCTTCTTAGTGTTTTAGATATGAAAGATATTCATGCCTTCTAAGTGCATTGAGCTGCATTTTTTAAATCACCTAGAAACTTAGACTAGGTATCCATAGTCATTAGGTGCACCTGATGGAACTATAATGAGAAGGCCCTAACTGATGGGCTAGACCTTCTACACATGATGAAGTGAATACAGTAACCTTTGAGGTGAAATGTGCCACAAAATAACACAATGCAGATGATTTTTCAAGATCATATGTGTCTTTGTGCCCCACTGAGCAAAATATACTGCTTTTTTAATAAAAGAACAGATTGATACCAAATGCATGCTATCAGCACAGAGATTATATTGTTTATACAGTATTCATGTATTTAAGAAGTTGTGCATTTGAAGAGATTTCAGGTAGTTTATGCTATTCCTGATGGAATTTCTCTTTTTACCTCATAAAGCTGAAGGACTCTGCCAACGGAACATCGTTGACACCTGCCATGTAGTTACCCTAGCTCCCAGAAAACCTTGTAAGGACAAAGAGAATTCTTTTTTTTTTGCACAAAGGTTATATGTCAAAGACAATGACACATCCCAGAGTCATATCTTGTCTGGGGTGAGGTGTTCACTTTTCGGACCTCAACAAGAAGCACACTCACGAGCTGCACCTATACTGCTAAACGTGGCTGAGCTCTAATGTCCCAGCATAGATTAGGGCCACAGTGCTTGGAGCAACCTGCCTCTAGAGCAGACTGTCCATGTCCCAGTAATTTACTGTACACATTGGGTCTTCTCTGGGCCCTTATTGCCCTAAAAGGTAAAATTTTGTGCTGACAGTTGTAAAGATTTCTGGAATACTGTTGGAGTATCCTGTAGGCTGCATAGAACCAGATCAAGTGCAATCTCATCTATGCTGCCTTTACAAGTGGTTCTTGAAATGAACTATCCCCATAACCATACTTAGATAATTTTTTTTAGAGAAAACCAAGTGGTTGACTCCAAACCAAAAGCTAAGAACAAACTAAAATTTATGTAAAATAGACTGGCAGGCACCCCATTTTATCCATGGACACCTCAAGGGAGAGGAGCTAGAGACAATGTTCACCTGGCATGCTTTTCATCACGTAATTGAATCTCAGCAGTTAGGAACTCTGTTGGGAGAGGTGGGAACCATCAAACTGCAGATTCTGGAAGTGCTTGTTAAGCTGTTTTTATGTCTCAAACAAAACATTATTGGAGTTGCAGTGATGAATAGACCACTGGTATGTCTGTTCATCGTGTTAAATAATAAGCAAAGCAAAAAAACAAAGCATGCCTTTCCCCATAGGGTTGTATTTTTCCTTCATATGAAAATCCTTGTGACTTCATGCTTGGAAGACTATAAATTCACACAATAAATGATAGGAGAAGTGACAGAGCTATGAGAATAGCTGTATTCTTAATTTTCTCATACTGTATTTTCTTTTATTTCAATACTTTTCTGGAAGTAATCTGAAACTTAATGTCACACATAAGCTAACAGCAACTGCATTATCTCTTCAACACACTCGCACTTATTCCTATGGATATTGGTTGTTAAGTCTGTCCTTTCAAGAGAAAAATGTTCTGCTAAACCTTACCTGGTCCCTGAATGTACATTTTGTACCTGAGTCCTACAGTCTTCAAACTAACAAACTTCTCTGAGAGTTTTTTCAAAGACCTTTTGGGTCAGGTTTTATGCTTGTGACTCATGAATAAAAGCTCTAAGTCCTACCCGTAACATTTCACTCAAGGTTAATCATTACATAATACAGAGGCACCTGAGAAAAAGACTCCCCTGCCTATACCCTCTCTAGAATACTTTAAATTCTAAAATCCTTGCCTTCCTCATCAAACTCCCTAATTGCTTAATTAAAACTACAGTATGTGCCTAACAAGCTACTGCAGGCTCTCAGAAATTTAGCTTGCAATAATTAAAACCCAGTGAAACCTTTCTAACCTGATACACCTGAAAAGAATCTCTTTTCCATCCCCTTTCTTCCCTCAAAAATCTTCTTGTCTTTCATTTGCTTCATTTGTCTTAATATCTTAGTTTCCTCAATGGTACCTGCTGCCTTGGCAGGTACCAAAGTTATGTAGCTCTTGCCTCCATGTCCTAAATCTAGTGCACGGTGCTACCCCAGGCTGGTTTGAGGCTGCCAGCATCACCTGGTCAGCAGGACACCAATGGGTGTTTTCAGACCTAGCTAGAAACAGGTAAGAAGACTGAGCACGGTGCTCACTCTCTACCCATTTCCCCTCCCAGCATGACAATATAGGTCTTTCTTAAAATTCGAGACTGCTCCTGCTCCTGACAAGCAACTCCAGAGAGCTCTGCTCGAGCTCCACACCTGTGGTAACCATTGACCACCAGGTAAATAAGACCATTTCCAATTCCTCAGCTCCCTGCTGAAGTTAGTGCAAACCAGCACCCCAACATATACCAAGGTAATTACTAATCTACAGGAGCCAAGAGTTAATTGAAAATCATAGGCTCTTTCAGATGGTATCAAGCCTGCAATTCTCCAGAGGATCCAGAAATGGTAATCACTCAGTGAGCAATTTTCCCTATGCTCTCACCCCCTGAGGGTGACCTTACTCTACAAAAAATCCATCCATCTCTTGCGTGCTTTATGCAGCTTCCCCATGGAGTATGCATTTTATGTAACAGGATGATTAATTCTTCATCTCCACATCAGGGAGAAAGACTTCCTTGAAGAGGCAAAGCAAAAGGATTGGGGTGATGCAGTCCATGCTGAAATAGACTTTCATGAGGCTTTACTTTGCTTTTGTGCTTTGAGATGTTGTTATTTAAATGGACTTGATGCTGCTAAGTGAGAACAGAGGAGGTTTTTGCTATGCTGTTTGAAGATAATTGATTTTCAGCTAGTCCCCCTGAGTATTTAGTGCCTGCTGGGCATTACATGATAGACTGTACTCTGCATCTGCTCTTCATATCAGCTTTACCTGTTTACAAAGCTACAGTATACCTGGCTCTGGTATTAAAAGATAGTCAGCAGGACAGATCCACAGGAGCTTCAGCCCCATGTAAGCTTTAACTGTTGCATTGGAATTAATGCCACTGAAGAGATCCTATTCTTGTGTGGCATCAGATCACCTTCCACTTTTCCTGAACACTTGGCAAAGAGTTTCATTCATGCCTATTACTATTTACGGTCAGAGGTCTCAGTATGGGAGAATTATGACCAAGCCCATACATTTAAAGAAATGCCTAAAGTTATGCATCTAAATTTGCGTATTCAAAAGTATGAATACTTATTTACCCTAAATGTAAAAATATAGCACAGCTAAATTAAAAAAACCAAAAACCCAGTAACTACTGACTTCAGAGAAGTTCAATGTCCTTTGTTGTCTTGGAACAGCAGAGGATTTGTAGGTTCCATGTTGGCAATGGAAATGCTGATGCTGTACACAGAGCAACAGGTGAGCCAACCCAACTGTTTTTTTTTCTCTGCATGGTCTCAGAGATCCATCCTTTCTTTCACCAAGCTGAAAATAAAGTCAACCGTGTATCCTGGGGTCGCCCCCTGCTGTAATCAATCGACTCTCCTTCTGTGAATCTTATTGTACTACTTGTCCCCAGAAGCTTCCTGGCTCGGGACTACAAAATTGCTGATGAATGTTGCTGAAAGGGGCTTTTGCAGACAACCATTCATTGCAAAGACACCAAAGTTACTTTTTTTTAAAAATAATACTTCTGCAGGTCCTATCACAGCTAGATGGTGCCCAGTATCTTATCAAACTTGCTGGCATTTCCAAACTTCAGCCCTCCATGTAGGGATGTTCAAAAAATAAGAAGACTTTTTTAAGTCATAGGGGAAATCTGTGGCAGAACAAAAGCTTCAGTTTAGATCTCCTGATCCTCATTGCAGCCCATTAACCCAGCACTCCTACTGAAAAAAACCCAAAACAAAACAGGAACCAAAAGCCAACCAAAACCAGGCATAGGGATAAATGCACCTTGAATCAATGGTTGGTGTATCATAAATTCATTGGAAATATGCTGTGCTAACTCAAGTCACTTAACTCATTAAACCCTGAGTCCTGTTCACCTACTTGTTCTTAGATTATATTACCCTCTTTCTTCTGCTATATAATGATGTAGTTTGTTTTTTTTTTTAATTTTATTTAATTCTGATGAGAATTGCTAGGAAGTTGCTAGTGCATTTATATGTACATTGCAGGCAACAAAGGCACCACATCTGTTCTTTCTCATCCCCGCCACATTTGGGAAATCTCTGCATTCTTCACCTGGCACGACTTGCCACATGGCACAGCTCAGTGCAGATAAATGCACAAAAATGGGAGAGAAATTCTGGGTTTGTCATATCAGCTCAGTATCAGCATTTCATACAGCCAGGACCAGCTCTGGATAGATTCCTCTTGTTACACATGGATCAGGCATCTATGAGCAGTACTTCAGTTATTTGAAGAGACCACACTCTAAAAGCCAAGAACACTAATGCCACCCTGGGCAATGGTCCAGCCTGGGTATGTATCCATCATACAATGCCAGCAGAGGCAAGTGCTGGTCACATCTCATGGAGTAAACCTCACTGTATTTGAGTACAGCTTCCTTTAACTTCAACTTGCTTAGAGCAATTAATCTTCTGGACTTTCCATTAAAAAATATCAGTTGAATAGGCAAATAGCAAATTTTAAAATCAAATACCAACATTTTGGATGGAAATGTACTGATGCTGTCAGATTTTACCTGAAAAAAATATCGAAATATTTCCATCTTATTCTTTTCACTTTTTTAACATGAGAGAACCTAAAGCAGATGAAGGTGACTCCTAAGCAAACTGCATTGGTGACCCTGAAATAATTTCTGGGTGAATATAGTTATGAAAAAAATGTGTGAAATTTCAGCTTTATTAAAATCACAAACTCATGAGCTGCATTGAAATATTGGTACACTTATGTGATGGAAATTCTGTTTTCTTCTTCCTATTACTGTATGGATACTAGACCAAAAGCCTATAATAAGTAAAATATGAAGCCAGATAGATGAAGTTCAGTTTTAAGAATAGTTTTAAGGATAGTTTTGAAAGAAAAACATTGTTTTGAGGTTATAATGGCTGTTGCAGGGGCCAGTTTGAGGAAACTCTTGGTCATTGTGGTCTGGTCTAAAAGCTGAAGTAAAGCCAGCTTGTGCTCAAAAGGTTGGTATTTCCTTGGGTACAGTAAAAGAAAGTCTCCTGAGAAAAAACATGAGATGAGTAGTAGCTTGAGCCACTTTCATGGGTAGCTGTGAGTAGGGAGTGCATCAA
>VZTM01019055.1:8651-19477 GCA_013400555.1 Jacana jacana
CTGTTTCATTAAGCATTTTCCCCACTATCATTTTCTTTTTACATGAGCCATATTTATGTCTGAATTGCAGTAAATCTGGTATAATTTTTAAGGCTGGGATTCCTCAACTGTCCAAGAGAATTACCTGTCCAGTTCCCTTAACCATTAGGAAAGCTGGCTGTGTACTACTTCCCTTAAGAAGTTCCACAAAAATTAGGCATTTGTGTAAGCTCTTTGAATTACGAGCGCCAAAGTCCTTAGCTTTGTGGTAGCCTACTTTTAGCATCTTAACAGTTAAGAGAATTATAAAGTACCTTCCCCTACTTTTTTTCCCACTACTGTGCATAAAAAGACAAAAAAAACCCCAAACCCCATACAGGCATTGTTATGTTTCCTTCTGATTCACTAATAATCATAATATGTCCCTCTGAAACCTTCAGAAAAAAAGCCCAGAAAATTTAGAAGGCTTTTCCCAACCTCTAACCCCCTCTCTTTTTTTTCTATTGTAAGTAAGCACGTAAGCTGAATATTGTAAGGCTTTCCACAGATACTTATAACTGTGTATGTGTTTCAAGTTGCAATACATCTGAATAGAAGCAACAGCTCCGCAGAACACAGCAGATGTGATGGAAGCAGTAAAACTTTGCTAAAGCTTTGTTCACTTGAGTGGATCACTGAGTTTCTGAATCTCTTCCGAGCGTTTCAAGTCTCAGCTGCCCTGGTATCAAGGAACTTGGCTACTTGTGAAAGAAGATGAAGGCAAACTAAAGACTTAGCTGAACATATTCCATTTGCCCTCCATAGCAAGAATACAGTCAGGAATACTCAAGAATTACAATTTAGCAAAGATATAATAGTCTTGAGATTCCAAGCAAAACCTCACCCTCCCAGGAGCAGGAAAGGTGATAGCAGTTAAGATTTTGGCCATGCTTTAAGACAAAAGGTCACGTCATGAAGTACTCAAACACTACTGAAAATCTGGTACTTAGTGTCTCAGGTATAAACTTGGAGTATGCTGACTTGAGATTTATGTGAGTAAGCATTCAGTCTGGAAAACTCCCAAATGGCATTTTAAGTGATGATAAGAGGACATAACCATTTTTCTTTCTCCGCTGCACTCACACTTTGGTAAATTCAGTGACTGCCCTGGTGCAATTCTTGTCATTGGTGACAATCCCAGGGGACTCCACTGGAGCCGCTCAGGTGTAAAGCTAACAAAGGTACTCTTCATCTACACCTGAATTGCTCAGATTTGACGGTACCCTGAAACCTGTAAAAGCCTCTGTGACAGATGTGATTCAGAATTATGTTGTTTGCTCTTTTGTGATTAGGAGAGAGTTACATGTAGTTGTTTCATTTTCACAGTTCTCAAATATCCTGTTCGTTTTAGCTGTCCAGGTAAGATACTGGCATGTACCAAGTCAGTAGTAACAAATCCCTGGGGAGAAGGAAAAAAGTTTATAGCATGGAAAAAAGCCTGCCTCAACTCCAACTCCTCTCAGACGACAGGCTCTCAGAACAAAAAAATCAGGAAGTCTTAAAATAGACTCTGTCGTATTATCAGTGATCTCAAAGGGATTTTTTTTTCAGGCTTTTGTATGGAAATGGGTCTTATCTCAAGAGGAGACAACTGCAACAGGTCTATATACATTGGCTGTGCCTTTTACAATGCAGACAGAATTCTTAAAATGGCTGTACTGCCTCCTACTTGGAAGATAATTGGTGCCTAAGCTTCTGGCTCTGGGGAGCTATGCATGAGCAGGGCAAGAAAAGAAGATACAAGGAATCTGTGTTGCTAAGACGCAACTCTGTGCTTGTTCTGTCACCATAAAGAATCCTGGAGTGGTATTGCAGGTATTTTGTAATTTTAGTGTAATTTCTGTTATACTGCTAATTTGGATTTTTCATTGTCTCAATTTCTAAATGGCAGTGCCACCTTCCTTTTTAAGATCAGCAACAACATTTTGCATTTCTCTTGTTTTGTAACTATCCTCATACATCGATCTGAACAGTTTGCTGAAAAGTGAGTTTTTACAAAGGACCTTAGAAGCTAAATGAGTATGGCGTTTTTTTTGGTGTTGTTGTTCTTTTTTTAAATACAGATAAAAAAGATTTGAAAATACTGCTACTACCTCTTCCAAACTTCATCTTGATTACTTCTTCAAGCATCATTGTAAATTACCATTAGCAGTGGTTATTTAGATGCATGCACAAACAGAGTAACAACCAGAGATGAGAACCGAATTCTGAACACTTCAGTTACCTGAACATCCTTAAAGATAATGGAGGTGCATCTGGCTTCTAAATTCAACCCTCCAAATGTTTAACAGCATGTAACAAAAGCCACTGCTGCATTCAAATGAAAGTCCTCTGTGTTTATCATCTCAGGAAGAAAACCATTTTATGAAGTCTTGTTTTTCAGACTTTGCTCATACTCTTGAGTCTATTTGGTCTTTAGAATGACTGCGTCTCCGATTGCAGCTCCAACATTTCTTTCATTCAAAATGATCTATTCATCTGTATTCATAAACATGTCAATCTCCTGGTTCAAAAAATCCAACCAACCCTCCAATGACAAAAAACAACAAAAACCTTCTCATTAATCCACCTCCCTCATTAGCTAGGATTAAAAACCTTAGTCAAAATGATTGGCCTTGTGCCCAGAAAAGCTATGAGATCAATAATCCAAACAGACTTAATGATCCTCTTACAAAAGAATAACTTTTGTACTTTGCCAACAGAACACTTTGAAAAAGTGAAGGGAAAAATACAAGAAATGTCACAGCATCTGCATAAGTTAATTTATCTCTTGGTTTGGAATTGTATGGTTAGGGGGGGGACTTTGGGGAACAGGTTTTTTTTTCTTCTCTCTCTGTTAAATGGCATTTATTGTCTGCAAAAACAGTAATATGAAAAATCATAAACTGTATCAGTGATTAGCCTGTAAAAGCCTAAGAAGTTTCATTAACATTTCCACTATCTCATTTCACTCATGAGCAGTTCAAAATTATGGCATTCGTATTCCAATACAAGATCAGTATTCTTTAAGAGTTTTATTTATGCAATTTAACTTGTTGGTATCCTTATTTTGACACTACTAATTATAGCTTCTAAGTTTAAAAAGTTTCATTTTTATTTTACAAACTCAAGTGATGATGGGAAGAAAAAGAAACCCTAACTAAAACCCTGCTGTATAGTTCTCTATCAGCACAAGGGGGTGTTATAAAAAGCCAGTGCCTTTGACTGGAGCAAGCTATAAACAAGGGACATTTCTCTCAGAGACAGAACGGAAATGTCTTGGGGAAGAGACTGGCAGATCCTCAGCAGAGCATATACGTTGCACGTGGCTATGCTAGAAAATTATCAGGTTGGGCTGACTGCAGCCATGTGGAAATTAGCTATCTAATCAGTGCTCGTTATCTATCTTCTCTACAGTTCCTGGAAAAAAACCAGGCCTATCTGTAGCCAAATTGGTGCCATGTATTTTGGGAGGGAATAAATCACCTTTGAACAGCCTGTTTTTCACTATGTACTGCAGAGACCCTACACAACCAGTTTTAGTAGCTAATTTTGGCAAGATTAGCCAATGCTGAAGACAACTCACTGAAATTACAGCAAAGTGTGGTGTGATGTCAGTAGCTTCATATAGCAAATCCATTTGTTCTTGCTCAGAAATGCTGCTTGCAGAGCTGGGGTTGGCACACAGGAAATCCTGCATGGAAGCTGAAACGCTATGTGACCCTTCTCTCCTCTGCTCAAGGAGTGGAAGAGAGAATACCTACACAGATCTTCCTCCAACCTATTCACCTCTGGGATCAGGTGTCTCATTTCACATGGGGCTACCCAGGAATGTCACGGAGATAAGCAATGAGGAGATAAAGGCTGAGCTGTCAGTGGAGTAGGGGACATCAATTCCCTTCAAGGCTGAAATAGGTCCTCTAGAGCTAGCTTTAGAAGAAAAGGAGAGCCTTGGGGGACAGATATGAGGGGAAAGGTTGAGGCATTACACGGTGAGGGCCTGAGCAGCAGATAATGGAGGTGAGGTAGGAACTGAGCAAATGCCAAAATGTGAAAGGATGAAATCTGATGGAAGAGAGAGACTGCAGAAAGGGGGACTGCTAACGGGTGTTTGGAGTGGCTCTGCAGCAGACCTGAGGACCCAGATAGAAAGTACGGACCCTTTGGCAAAAAGTGGCATTTGTTTTGTGGGGGAAAAAAGGGAGAGCAATAAACCTGTCATCCTCTGGATGTATTCTATTGCTGGCAAAGCCACGGCATCGTCCCAGGAAAGAGCTGCCTGCCTAGGAATTATAGGGCAATCCGGGCACAGCAGTGTAAGGTTAGCATCTCTCCCCATTTTGCCATTAAAGTTACTTACTGAAATCCAGTTTCTAAGATCGTTGCTAAAGTTCACCTCACACTTACACAGAAAGATCTCTTAAGAATGTATTCATGCACTGGAAGTGTACTGGCCCTCATTTTCACTGGAGATAACTGCATAGTTTTAACAGTGTTTCAGTCTGTACCATTACTGTTTCTTCAAAGGTAATTATGTCCATTTTCAAAAAAGAAAATGCATGAAAAAAGAAAACTATTTGCATCCCCTCTCCCTGAGGGGGGGGGGGAATTACTTTGCTAACCTGGTTATGTAATTTTCAGTTCAACTTTCTTCAAACTATGAAGAAAATTTTTTTCAGACTCATTATCAAGCCATAACTCAGGCAAGTAACTCTCCCTTAACAAGCAGCAGCTTCCAGGGCTACACAGCTAAAGAAAATGTAGAGACCTTCTACACAGCAGCTGCCGACACACTCTTCCTGTTAAACAAATCTCTTTAAGCGTAACTGAAAAAAATCTCCTTCTCTCTCACCTAGGCACACTATGAGAAGAATTTCTTAATAGATGTCAGCTGAAGGATATAAAAACAAACCCAAAAGATCTACAGTAATAATGATTTCTAAGTTGGTACTGGTGATGCAAAATAAAACCTAGTCACTAAATAAATTCCACCAGGAAAGATAAGGAAATCTAAAGCAACAGCAACCTCTGTAAAATATGGCTGTGCTACCAAAGCAAACCCTTTAAGACAGTCTGAGACTGAAGCAGTAAAAATGAACAAGATAAAATTACTAAAAGAATCAATTCTCTATTTCTGTTGCTTGCAAACACTAGAAAACTGAAAACATTTTTTGTAGGAAACCCCAGCATTTTTCTGAGTACAAATCCTGTAATTGGTTCTGGTTCACTAGAGAATAATAAATAATAACATCCTAGCTGCTGGAGTGCCAGGTGAAACTTGGTACTTCTTTTGCAGGCAATACTAAAATCATACCTGGAAAGAGTTAATAATTTTACTTTAAAACACTACTTATACTTTCTTAAGGTTTTAGGAATAGATTCTTTTAATTACCCAGGAAAAGGAGCCATAAGAAGACAATCGCTACTGGAAGCTTTCAAACAAGTACCTCACTCAAAGAGGGATGCTACTCCAGGCAAACGTTCCAAGTTCAACTAATGTGATACCATTTCGCCTCCTTCTTGAAGTGAGACCATTTTGAAGACTGATTCTTCAGTCGTTCATTGTAGCACTTCACTTTTAAACCTGATCTAATGAATAGCCATAGATGCTATGGACCCTAAACATAAAGAATTGACATGTTAGCATATTAATGTACTCGGATGTCACATAAATCATTAGAAGACAGTTTACTGAATGACTCAGATATCTGGCAATAGACACGCAAAGCCTCTTTAGCTCTTAAATATAAAGCAACTTCCTTTTGGCAACATCCTGATTAGAACAACATTGATTGTAGTTATTTATAGCTCAAATGCTACTGCTGAAAATTTCTCAAAGTTGTAGATACTGTATTATTAACTATAGTAAAGCTCTAAAAATCAGTCAGCAGAGGCCACTTCAATCTCCGCATGATAATAAAGGATTATTATGTGCAGTAACCTATTTATGAAAAGGAAACAGTGTGCTTCTTTCAGACTCCATCAATTGCTTTAATAAGGAATTGAAAAGCCTGGCCTACTTAATATGCAGATCACCATCCCAGTTGCATAAGGATTTACAATAGACAAAACAAAACTGTTTTTGTTGTAAATAAGGGCTGTTTGTTTAAATCGCACAATAACATTTGCATCTAAAAATTATTTAGAACCTAATAAGGCTTAATAAAGTTTGACTGTAAACTTGTTAATAAAAATGGTTTCAATATTTTCCAGGAAGGAAATGTAAATTGAAGGTGATAGCGTAAAGCTTGAAGTGAAATAGGCCTGATTTAATGGGAAAGAAGACTTACTGCTTGGGCTGTTCACTGATGGGCTTAAGAAAACCAATGCTGAAAATGGAATTCAGTTAAATCGAAACATTTTGTATAATTGAAGAAAACAAACTCAATAGTAGTTTTCTCTGGTAGATTAGAATTATTGCAGTATTAGTTTTCCTTTAGAGACTGAAAACTTCACATAGTTCAGATTACTGGAAGTTAGTGTGATGCACATACTGACTTCTGCTACCTTGACATGGAGGACTCCAGAGACCCGGGGTCAAATTTTACCTTTGGCATTAGTTCGTTTGCCTCTATTGTTAATAAATTTAATGAGGTGCGGGATGACCCCTGCTGGTGTCCCTGCTTATGAAAAAAATATGTATCTGACAGGAAAAGGACATGTTGGTTGCAGTCCAAAAAAGTTAGAAGTATAAACTCTGTCATAAAATGTATAAAAATACCTAATTTAATGCATAAATATGAGCAGTGCTCTCTAAAAATGATCTTAAACCACAGAACATTACTGAGTTAGAGCTGCAATGCCACGTATTAAGAAGGACATTAATTGTTCAGTTCACTATGATACTGTGTTAAACGTCTTTTATTAATGAGCTGTTACTCCCAGCTGAGGCATTTGATAACCTCTAGTCCATTGCTAAATTCTCTCAGTGAATCATTCTAAACAAACCTAGAGGGAAAAAATACCCCAATAATTTACATTTGAGTCTGTAAGGTCCTAGAACTAAATTCATTTAAAGAAGGGCAGCTTTCCTATAAATCAAATCTTCTGATTTAATGCAGCTGACATATAGATCTATTTTACAATATTTTTTTTTAATTTCAAAAATACAACACATTAAAATAGGTTCAATTTATCAAAGCTAAGAGCAACAATTAAGTAATAATGTACTTAAAGTGCAAAGGCACTTTAACACAAAAAAGTGACGCCCAGTGGCTATACTTGGTAATTGAAACAGCAGTACTGTATATTATTATTTACAAAAGAAAGTCATAGTCCAGGAAAAAAAGATCTTTGGAGATCTTCTACATAATACATTAAGTTTCCACTTTGAAATGAAAGAAAAAAAAACAACAACAAAACCAAAACAACAGAAAAACCAAAAAACCAAAGACCCCCTTTCTCATTTCCTTTCAAATTAAAAAGAACTATGCAAGATCTATTACAGAAACGTACATTTGCAGTGACAGTTCCTACAGAAGGGTCAAAAGGAGAGAGAGATAGAAATAACTTAAAGGGAACGTTGCAAAAGCAACGCCATATCCCTGCTCTGCTGTAAGGGTTCCATTTCTCTCTCACTCCCTCTCGAATTTAAAAAGTGGAAATGTTGGGAATGCGACAGATGACATCAGCACTGAGTTCAGACTGATTCAAACATGATGCTGAGCTCTTTTAAAAATTTTATCTCCCTCCTCCCCCCTCACAGCTGACTGATTGCAGTTTGTTTTTCCAGAACTTCGAGGTAGTCTGGTTCTGTTTGTAGCTTTCCTTGCAGTAAAGGGTGCTCGGGTTTAGACTGTTCTGCAAAATATTTCCTGGGAGTTCCATATAAAACAGTTTTATTTATCCTGTCCTGGTTTTGGCGTCTTGATTCGTATGAAGGGGCAAACTGCCTTTTGGGTAAGGTGCAAAAGTTATAATGAACTAATCCTCCGGCGGGGAGTTCCTTGACCCTTTCTGCAATATTTTGATACAGAAGCTCTGGTTCCCTTGGTGAGGATTGCTTTTCCAGTAATTCAGCTGCGCTGATTGTAAATGCAAGACTGGTGGGGTCTTCCTTTTTGTGGTCAAGATTGCTATAACCAAACTCATGGAGGTTCCTGTAATAGGCAACTGGATCCCCTTCCTTTTGCATGTAGATTGGGTTTTGGCACATCTGTCCAACAGGAGGGGGGATGTAGTTATAAACATGTCCTTCAGTCTTATCATGGGTCTCGGTGTTGTAAGACCCATACTGGAGCTGAAATGAACTTATATCTAAGTTGTTGGCGCTGCTGGGCATGCTTTGCACTCCCTTCCGGCGCTTAAGGACAAAGACAAATAGGCCTGCCCCAAAACAGACTGACAAAATAAACACAACCAGCAAGCCTAAAATTAAGACAGACAGCGGAACTTCAGTATGTATTTCTGGGTAGGAGCTGGGCGAGACACCAAGGGGATGGGGTGTATCTGTGTTCTGATTCATGGAGAGGAGAGAAGAATCTGACAAGTTGGGGTTCTCCGGGCAGATGGCTTCTTTGCTCAGGAATTTCAGATGCTCTCCAGAGTGCTTGGAGGGAGACTCGCATATGACTTCGTTGATAACTACGGGGGGATTTGACTGCTGGTTGTTCTGGTTAGTGACTTGCTCTATCCAGTTCCTCAGCCCCAGGATGTCACACGTGCAGTCCCAAGGGTTCTCCTGCAGGTCTATCTGTATGAGAGCCGAGAGCTGGTCCAAGACTCCTCTCACAGGCAGGTATGAGAAATGGTTGTTTCTAAGGTTGAGTCTGGTGAGGGAAGTGCCACCGAAGACGTTGTCAGGCAAGGATCTCAGCAGGTTGTTATTGAGAAATAACAGATGAAGATTACTCAGCGCATCAAAGGTGCGTGGCAGGATCTCCTTAATGACATTATACTCTAGGTATAGATATTGCAGGCTCTGCAGCCCGGCGAACATAGATGGGTACAGAATCTCAAGGTAGTTGCCATTAAGATAAAGTCTACGTAAACTTGTGAGGTTTGTAAAGGCACCTTCTTGTATCACTGCAATTCTGTTATTTCCTAGGTGTAACAAATCCAGAGAACTGTATTCTATGAGATCGGTTCTATAAATGACTTGCAGATAGTTACTGGTAAGGTAAAGCTTCTTTGGACTGGTTGGCCTAGGGTGGAGATCGGAGATGTTACTTATCTTTTTCTCTTGGCAGTTCACATTTAAGCCATTGTCTGAGCTCTGTGAAGTACAGATGCAGCCAGCTGGGCAGGTGATGGGCACAGGAGACTTTGTCTGGTAAACCATGATAGGTCCGAATATTTGTCTGTCTTTTGACACAGTGACACGGGGTGTGGGGCGATTCCTGGTTTTGGGTGGCCGGCTGGCTTTTGGGGCTCTGGTAGGGTTGATGGCAGAGTTGGCTGTGGGCGATAGCCTTGAGATGTGTGGGTCTGAGAGGACAGGGTGTTTTTCCCTCTGGTTTGAATCACTGGAGCTTTTCCTAGGGCAGAGATCTTGCCTGGTGAGCTGGGTCACATCTTTCCCATGAAGCCTGAAGGGGGTTTCGCAGACTATTTCGCCCACAAACACGGTGATGGTGTCTAGCCAGGCCTTCAGTGGCAGCAAGTCACAGGTGCAGTTCCAAGGATTTTCCTCCAGCTGGATTTCCATGATGCCTCCAATGTGCTCCAGCACACCAGCAAAAGGCATCATCTTCAGACGGTTGCCCCGTAGGTCCAGGTGAGTGAGGAGCACAAAGCGGAAGACATTGCTGGGTAGGGAGAGCAGGAGGTTGTCATTGAGAATCAGCACCTTGAGCTTGTTTAGCTTGCTGAAGGCCCCTGCCTCAATGGCACTGATGTAATTATAATCAGCCTGCAGGTACTCCAGACTCTCCAAGCCCAGGAACGTGTCCTCCTTCAGTACTTCCAGCTTGTTGTTATTGAGGTGCAGCCTCTTGAGGGTGCGGAGGCCGCTGAAGGCCCCTGTGCGGATCTCCTGCATGTCGTTGTTGCCCAAGTGGAGGGTCACGGCGTTGGAGTAGTTGACGAACTCATTGGGGAACAGGCGGGTCAGCGCGTTCCCATTGAGGAACAGCTGGTAGATCTTGGACGGTGGTGGCAGGAGGAGGCTGACAGTTGTAAATCCTTTGTTTTCACAATTAATGTTCAGCACGTTCTCCTTCTCCTCACAAGGGCAGCGGCTCTTGCTGCAAATGTCTTTGGCAGGTTTGCGACTCTCTGTCCGCGAGATCCCAGCCACTGTTAACAAACTGAGCAACCAAACACCCTTCAGCATCTTTATGCGCCGTCGATCCCCGCTTCAGTACCTACAGTCAAACCTTTTGAGACAGGTAAAGAGAGAAAGAGGAAATCCCCAGTGAAAACGGCCAGGAGCAGAGGCTGCAAGGGGAAGCACAGCACGTTGCAAGCTTGGGGGGCTGAGGGGTGGCAAGGCAGCCACTTGTAAAACTCCTCATAAATCCCCCCTCCTCCGCCCGCCTTGTTCCTCTCAGAAAGCGCCTGCGGAGCTGCTGGGAGGGAAAGCCCCGTCGGGGAGCTCTCAGAAAACCGGGGCCCCAGCGCCGCCCGCGACCGACCCCTCGGCGCCTGCCGGCAGAGCGGCTCCCTCCTCTCCCGACCCGGGGCAGTCCCCGCTCCCGGCTCCCGCTAACCGTCAGTATTTAACACCGGGTGCCGGAGAATAAATGACGGCAAACCTCCCCTGCCCCCCTCCCGACAGCAGGGCGCCTCCGAACCGCGCTTTCCGCTCCCCCCCCGCACTCCTCGGCTCGTACCTGCTCTCAGGGCGCCCGAGGGGGCAGCAGGGGCTGGGGCCGCCGCCGAGCGCCGCC
>VZTM01019055.1:19508-44946 GCA_013400555.1 Jacana jacana
CGCTCTGACAGCACCTGCGGCCGCGCCGCGCCCAGGACAGTGCGGGGACCCGGAGCCGGGGAGTGGAATAAGGTAACAAGCGGATTTACCTGGGTCCGGAGGATTTTTTTTTGTCCCCGAGTCCTTAAATCCGTGCCCTCAAAATCGAGAGCAAGTCAAGCAGCCTCTTCGTCAGGAGCCAGCCGGCAAGCGCGCACTCACACCACACACACCGCATCCACCAGACACACACACACACACACACACACACACGCACACACACACACACGCACCGCACACGCACAATCTGGCTCTCGGAGCAGGGGTGCTGCAAAACCCGGATCTGGCACCACCATCTATCCCCCATGCCGGCTGCAGCAACTCCTTTCCCCGGATTGTCGTGCCGAGCTCTCCCCAGCGCGTTGGCGTTTTCTACACGTTCAGGGAAGTTCAATCCCCTTCCATCAAACTGGGCTGGCAGGTAACGGCAGTCCTGTACCCGCATCCCCTGCACGCTCCCCAAAGCTCACCCCAGTGCCGAGCAGCTAAGACTACATCTAACACAATCGGTCACCCTGGCTGGACTTGGTCCCGCTGCCAAATCACAGCCTTGTGGTATAGCATTTGGCTGCCTTTAGGAAGGGCAAGATGTTGGACCAGGGCTATTGTGACCTCGCTTAAGCACCACGCACTGGGCACAGATCAGTTTGGTGGGGAAGGATCGCTGCTCTTGATCTCTATCAGGAAGGTAAAACTTTGAGTGCACAGTGGGAAAATAAAAAGACACTTCACAAAGAATTTTTGAAGTGCTGCTATGGCAAGGATGCATTCTTACGAGATTTTTATCGGGAAGTATACACGCTCCACGTGGGCTTTAGAATGCAGAGGTTTGTTGCCAAAAGGGTTCTGGACTTGGTGAAAGAAGTACTTGGTGAATTAGGTACCAGAGTCCCCACTTTAGGAGCAGCAGAAATATATTTTCACTTCTTTAGAGGGTTTTGAGATGGGAAAAGGTAAGCATCCTACAGCAGCCAGCACAGATGCCTTTGCAGCGCTGCTGGGCAGGAGTAGTGCTGGAGTTTGCATTCGGGATTGGAGCAGCTGCAACTTCCCGACCTAAAATTTGGAGAGGTTGTAGAAAAAGCAGGAGCATGCTTTTGGTGTGGTGCTGCATGAATTTCAGCAAGACTGGGATTCTGAAATGCACTCAGAGCTGCTCCTTTTCTAACTCTTTATCCAGCTGGATTCAGAGGCAAAAATTGCTAAGACCAGGGACAATGAAAGTAGCAGATCTGGGTTTTTACAAACGGATACACCAACAGACAGATTATTCTTTCTGTGAGATTTTCTGCTTGTTTTCTGCTTTAAACAGTAGAATATGGTGATAGGGGAGCAAAATTGGACTGGCTACAGCACATAGCAAATCTTATTTTCAGAGCTTTCTAACACAGTCTAGGGGCGTAAGCCTAAAAAAGAGAAGGTAAAAGTAGACCCAGGTTGATTTTTTTGTTTTGCTTCCCTGAAGGGAGCATGTTCATACCCACGCCTGCCCACACTGACACACACATACACACACGGGCACACACACGTTCCTAGAACCTACCTTCAGCGCATCTCACCTGAGCAGCCCTGCACCACGGTGCCGGCACTCGCAGGGCTCACCCCAACACACAGCAAAAGCTGAAGGCAGAAGTAAATCCACTGCGTTTTTCTCTCGTCTCACAGAGCACGTTTGTATTGCGGCCGTGAGTTTCGGTGACCGTGTTCGGTTTCTGGTGAGCTAGGATCATGTCCTGGACTTGACTCACAGGGTGGCATACTCTGTCCCGCTTGCCTGTGTTTACTAGGAGGTAGGAAATGTGTTTGTGGTAACTGCTGATGCTGCCTGGGAAGGGAAAGTGTACGCATGGCATGCCTCAGCAGTAATTACCAGATTCATGTGGGATGGAAGGAACAGCATGTTAGGGGATTGCAACAGTAATACGACACAGAGATGATAGTGATTCTATTACACTGCAAATGCATGCATATAATAACCGCTGTTGTAGGAGGAGGAACAAGGATTTAAAAAAAGAAAAAAAACTTAAAAAAAAAATAGCTACAGCTTTTTATATAGGAACAAAGTCATGATTTCTCAGCATGCCCGAAGTGTTTTATAATCCCTTCAATTAAAAACACAGAGTATAAAAGATCAGCTTTTTTTTGTCCCCCACCTGCTTTACTGCCTTTTTTTTTGGCACATTGAAAGCAGGAACATTTTCAGGCTGTGACTATCTGGGAGCCTCCAGGAATGGGAGGCCGGGAGGCAGGTTGACACAGCAGCCTACAAGGGCTTGGGAAATCTCAGTGCAACGCCTGATTTGTAAGCATAGTGAAGGTTTCTTTTTTTTTTCCCCAAATACTTTGCTGTGTTCCCTCATCCTCCTTTGTGGAGCAAACTTACAGAGACTGAGTACAGATTCATAAACTTAATCTAAATATAGATTATAAGGCTTAATGGAACCATTGCGGCTTTTGGATCTTGCGTAACCTAGGCCATCAGCTAAATTGGAATTAATTCCTGTTTAAACTAGATCATACTTCCTAGGAAAAAGACAAACAAACAACTGAAAAACCAAGAACATATCCAGATGTATTTTAGCAATTGCCTATGATGAAAAATCTGCCATAACGTTTGATAAATTGTTCCAGTAGCTTTCATCTCCCACAGGTAAAAAAAATGTGCTTTCTCTACAACTCTGCATCTGGCTACCTTCAGTTTGAAATTTTTATCCTTGTAATATCCTTGTCTGCTGGCTTAAGTGCCCTTAATTATCCTGTACCTGTTTCCCATGGGGGCACTCCCAAACTGCTGCAGAGCAAGTATGAACTAAATACTTCCCTGATACTAGCCTTACCCAACTTCAAATGGTCTGTGTTAGTTCTATGCTGGTACGTACACCAGAGCAGCTCTTGGCTCCTGCATGGTCCTAAAGCCACCACTTTATCTATCTGCTGGCAGAAAAAACTAAAAGTCAGACCATGGCATGAAGCATAAGCACATAAAATTTGGCACAGATCATTACCTTTCCTGCCTGGTGCACATCATGCTGTTGTCCTTCTGCAACAGTAAATATCAAGGAGCCGAATAAGTCTGGAAATGCGGAGATCACTTTCTCTCTCCACATTGTGTCTGCAGATGGACGCTGATCACTACTTACACATCTTTACTTATCAGTTTGTTGATTTCTGTTTCTCTGTATATAAATTAAGAAGGAACAAACATGTCCACTAAGTCTCCTGGAATAAAGAAAAGAATGCAGCAAGAAACCAAGCAAAAATCTCTGCAAATTGCATGGAGGGCAAGATTCAAGTTTTACTGACAATTAGAAACTATCAAGGTTGCCTGGGTGCTGGTGGTGGGTAAGGAGGGATTTATTTGTGTGGTAGAAATAGATGGCAGTATTGATTTTTGTGAACAAAACATGATGACTGATGTGGTGAAACAATAGGAATTTTTAAATGTAGGTCTTTAGTGATCTTATGTGTTCCTCCATCCTGAGATCCTGAACTGCATAATATGAGATGCCTACTCCATGTCAGTTTTGGGGGTTCTGGGATAATGACTTCTTGTCATTACTATTCAACAAGTACCCTATATTCTTGCTTTTCATGTGTGCATGTGTGCCTATTTGTAGCCGGAGACATTCTCCCCCTGTATCTACATTTTTGGAATCTTTCCTGAACTGAAAGTGGGATATTTTTATGCCTTACTTAAAAGTAATTATTAAGGAAATAAACAGTTTCCAGATTTAGCAGAGAGCAGTGTGCAAAATAATTGTTACTTGTAATCCAAGGTTTTATCTCTTCCAGCAGCAGTGGGAAGTATTGCTGTAAAGGAGACGGTGAAAGAGGAGGCTCTGGTTTTCATTCTCCTTCTTTGGGTAGGGGATGGGCAAGGGATGAGTGAAGGAGGGTGAGCATGAAAGACAGGGAGGAAGGAACTGGCAGGCTCTGCTCTCCGTGGCCTTGGCGTCCATCCCCGCTCACCCGCCGCTGCCCAGCAACAACGCGCTGGTGCGATGCGTGCCCAAGAGAGGCAGAGGAGAGATGTTTGTGACAAAGTCTCCATGGGAGGAGAACTGGTGGATGTGCCAGTCTGTGGGCAAAGGGGCCCTGGGTGACAGTGGCTTCTGAATGTGTGGTACCTACTGAGCTGCTGTTTGCTGGCAGTCAGTAATGGCCTTTGCTATTACCTGTAATTAATTTCTCTGGTTTCCAGATGCATTTTTAGCTTCGTTTCCCCCAACCATTCAAGCGTCTGAAGAGCCATCGGTGCTTCAGAATATCGCTTACTGACACTTCATGACTACCTGCTGTATACGTAAAAGAATTTAATGAGATATGACTTAAAATCAACATGCTTTGTAATTCTTCCCTCAGTTGCTTCTTCCTGCCGGGACTCAGATCCTGGACAAAAGTGCACATTGCTGAGACCCATTATCTAATTTCAAGATCATTTTTTGCAAAGAGATGTCGCCATGATTTCTTTCAGAATATCTGGGGCAATGTGCAGCATGGTTTTATACCGGTGGTGCAAAACACAGCAGTAAAACTATAATTTTCTGATTATTGGTTTGGGTTTTTTTTATTATTCATGTGGAATCCTAACTTTCTTAAAAATAAGTAGTGAATTTGTGAGTTATAATGCTAGTCATACTGGATTCAGCAGGAAATGCAGTATAGAAGCTGTCTGTCAGAAAGCATCCCAGGTAGCAGGTGCACTGGAGATAACGACTGACTTACCACTAGGTAATTAATAATGCACTTTATTTTAGCTTTAGCCCAATTTTATTTTTTTTATTATTTTTTTTTTGCATGGAAAAAACTACCTCCCCTCCTCTTGCATACATAGCTGCACCAACAACCACCATTTAGCATAGGACCCAGCAAAGTACTGCAAGACAGTTAATATTTATGGATGTCTCCTTCTTTGCAAAGTAGTATGTCTGATACGAAGTCCTTTGTTGTCAGTGGAAGGACTTCTACTGATTTCAGTGGCATTTGGATCAGATCTTTGAACAAATGTTTAACCGAGAAGCATGCACTTAGCTTTTATTGAGTGGGTTAAATATTTTTGGAAGTGCTTTGTTTCATCATGTCAGTGAGTCTTTTTCTGTGATAGGAGTAGCAACATGAATCTTCCTGATGATAGATAATTCTGTGATGACATTACTGAGCATCAAGAACAAAAAAATATACTTTTTTCCAACCTTAAAACAGCAAAGGATTTATTGTTCCTTCCATTTCAAATGGGTGAATGTCTACAGTAATATTTACTACTACCATTTACAAGTGCAATTTTCCAAATTTCCTTAGAGTCATAATCTGTGTGTTATATATTGTGAATGTTTTAACTGGAAGTGTCCCATCATGCAAGCATAAGTAAATGCAAGTGTTTTCAGTCCTTCAAAGAGTCTTGTTGAAATTATCAGGTTTTCTTGCTCTACCAAAGGGACATGCCTTGTAATGGGGCTCATATTTGCATAATGCAGCTGATGTATGGGCAGGATGAATGTTCACTTTGGAAAGTCTGGTGGGTGAGACTGGAGATATGAAAGGTTTCTTCCCTTTATTTATTAGTGGTAAAAGTAACATAATGAAATACCTCCATATAATTATTTTTATGGCAGAAAAGTTGAAAGAATCCGAATCCCACTGTGCTAATGACATATCTAGCAATATGTGAGGAGCAGGAGCAATGGGTGAAATTCAGTCCTGGGCAGAGGGCCAGCCCAGTGTGATTAATCATGAAAGCCCCCAATTAAGACCTCAAAACAGGGCTTAAGTGAAACTCCAGTGCCCTATGCCTCAAGCTGGCTTTCTGCAATGGTGTGGGGGGAGGAAGTTTCTCCAAATGAATTATTCGTCATAAATAAAGTATTCTATTGCTTTAGCCTCCTTTTCTTGATTCCTTGAATTTATTTAATTGAAATTACTCACCAAATAATTTCTATGAATAATCATGGCTTGAGGATTATTTTTGAGCATTTCACGGTGAGCATTTCATATTCCACATTCAGAGTGAGAGACATGTCATTGAGTTGTCATTATGCACAGAGGTCACATATTTCTGGGTTTGCTCCAGAAAAAAATGAGATGAGTCGAAAAAAATCAGTACTTCTTCAGACTCCATGAGTTCCAAAGAATTCCTTCCATTAAGTTCATTCCGTGAGATGTTTGTGAACAGTTGCAGACTGAATGAAAATTTGGGGCAGTTAGTGACTTTTGTGTTTTTCACCTGGTTTCCAGCAGAAAAGTAACTGTGCTTTATGTATGTGTATATGTCTGTCTGTCTGTCAGTCAAGGACCCCTCCTTTTACAAGTATTTTAAACCAGATTTGATGGAAGACAGTGACCATTAGAGGTTTTGGTTTCCCACTTTGTCAGTGGAAGTGGCTGAGAATCGCCCCAGCCAGAAGCTTGCAGCCTGGCCTTGTCCACTGCTGTCAGAAAAATCCACATCACAGTTTGCCTGAAAACTGAAAATTTGTGTTTTGGCCGCTCACCCAGCTGCCTGTCAGGGACAGGGAAGGGGATGTGCTCTTAAGCATTTGACTTGTTTGCAGGCTCCTGCAATATCAAGTAATAATGGATTGGAATAGTCCCACTGTTTGAAAATGTTTTCATTTCAGATCAGACACACACCATTATTTGTAGGGCTGTTTCAAGGTCTTGTTTCTGCAGATGCTCGATGTGAGTTCTTCACTGTGTAAAGTTATGTAGGTGAAAAAGAGGTTGTGGGACTGAGATGGGGGTTATTGGTGTCGGAGATGAAGCTAGTTCATGGGTGGTCACTCAACACAGCACAGGGCAAGAAGCCACCCTGAGTCAACAGGAAAGAAGTTACACTGAAAAGGCAAGCAAGCAAACAAAAAAGAACAGTGATGCAGCTTTCGGGAAGAAATAATTTCTGTCCTGGTTTTCCAAGGATAGAAAAGTTAAATCTCTGAGAAATAAGGGCTTCTTTCTTTGACTGAAGAAAAATACTCCCTGCTTTGCTGCAGTTTTTCCCACATCACTTTAGCCAGAAACTTTTCTGTCTCTGAGCAATAATCATTTACCTGAAAAATACCCTATAATATTTCTTTTTGCGGAGGCTGGGCGGTTACAATTAGTGACTTTGAAGCATGATGTATAACTCAAAGGGGTATGAAAAGAAATTGATGAGACAATTAGAACTTAAGAGAATGGTGGTTGCATCAATATGTTGGGAAGAATCACTCACAATAAAGAATTCCAAACGACAGGGAAACCTTAAAATTTATTTGGCATCTGAAGTATCTCCCTGAGCTGTTATTGCACAAAGCACAATACAAACATGCGTAAAATCCTGACCTAGACTTCAGCCACTGACAAATCTCTCTTTGACTTCATGGGGCCAGGATTTCAGCTGACTGCTACTCTGGGGACTTACACACAAACACACACAAATCTGGAGTATCTTATATGACATTTTATGGTGAGACTCAAATGCTCGGGTAGAAAATAGATATACTCTGAATCTCCTCCCTTATTGATAATTATCTAATTCTGGTGGTGCTTGAAAAAATTTGATATCTCAGCTTTTAACATCATAGTTTGCCTGAGCTTGAAGTTGTTGTCCTGTGCATCATCAGAGCCATCTCTGTCTTGATAGACTCATTTCAAAGCAAAGCAGGAGTGAACCAAACGTGGCACATTAACTGAAAGGACAACAGGAAGGGAAGAAGTTTCAATAATGCTTCTGCTTGGTATCGATGGTATTGTGGTCCCAGGATGCTGAAGGTAATGCCAGGGGACATCCCAACATGGTGAACAGTCAGTGGATAAGTATGAGTCCTAACTGCCACTAGTGGTGGATCTTGTTCCTTGTGTGGTGTCTTTCTAGTCCATTAGATTCCATGTGGAATGGAACGGCCTTGGCTAGAGGGAGCGAGTGTTTGGCCTTGATCTAAAGTGTGTGTATGTTTTCCACGATACTTGCAGCATTTCTTTCCATTACAAATCATATAATTTATGAACAACTACCCATTATTTTTATGGCATCCTTTTTTTTACCCTCTAGCAGTCTTTTTCCCGGAGATCAATAAAATCCTTTGCACAGCAGGAGATTTTAATGTCTACTTCATGACTGAGCAGCAAGTGAAGCTGGTAGGAGAAGAGGACAGCTTAGTCAGCTTTGCTAATCAACTCTGGCTTGGAATCTTGAGAACTGTGGGCAAAAACAGTTAGTTGCCCACATATTTGCACCAGAGTATTTTTGCTTTGCAACCACTACACTGGTTAGCATTTGAGCTTTTGAACTAGAAGTCTTCTTGTTGCTTTTTGCAGATAGAAGTGTTCAGCATTATTATTTCTAGCTGGTGATAACGATGCACTTAAAATTATATAGGAATGAGATCATTCCTTCATAGCTATTCGTCAATGAACTGGTCAGTGGTCCTGAGCATCTCAAGTATAAGCATTACAATACTTTCTTTTTTAGAGCTATTGAGGTTTTCTGAAGCCTCTCTTTTCTTATGATAACTGCTTGTTTACTTCTGATATTATTTTTCTTTTAACAAATACAAATAGCTGTGCTTTTCACAGAGCACTTTGACATCAACAGCCTATGGGTCTTACTTTGTAAATCACAACTTACACTATATCTGCAGCAGAACTGTACTCAAAGGCAGATGCATTGCACCTACAAATTTCTCTCCCCCAAAGGCATTTTTACTCGTTATTTTTACCCTTTTTTATCATTGACTTTTGTATTCAGTATTATTGGTGTTTTGTATTGCAGGAACATCTAATAACATGAGTCATGGTCCAAGCTCTCATTGTTGTATTGTTATCTCTTGTTTTGCTTATCTGTTTCTTTGGTAGAGTGTGAGTATACCTGTGGGAAAGTGGTCATATAATTTTTGTTCCATACCTTAAAAGCTTTTGTAATTTTAAGGTTTAGATCTAGAATTACAATTGTGTGGGACGCTGTATGCACGAGCAGAATGATAGCACTTGCCTGGTAGTTTACAATAATGTACTAAGAATTTCACTGTTTTTTTTTAAACTGAATGTGGAAGTGGAAGATGCACCTATCTCTGAAAGATAGGTGCAATTAGATTGACAACTTGTATGTCAGGTTTCTTGCTGGTGTCATTTAAAATAGCTGAAATAGAGTGTTGCCACTTCCTTCCTCCATCCCCTGAAATAAAGCTTATACTGGAAATGCTGACAAGACCCTTATCTTTTTTAGATGGCACCATGCACAGCTTTAAATACTGGTTATGAATGTTAATGTGTTATCTGAAAGATATTTTTTCCACATGTAGGCAGCTCAGGATAGAGGCTCAGTAATAATTTTAACGAGTTCAGGGGGAAGACACAGTATGCTTATGTGAGTATTATAATGATTGACACTTCTGCAAACAGCGTATGATAAGTGGTGCAATTTTATTTTCAAAGTTTAATCAATAGAGAGCTCTTTGATATTGCCATGTACTTTGCAAATAGATGCTTCCTTGGGATGACAGCAAAACAACTTCTCTATCGTGGAATGTTTATGCTTTGGTTTTAATCAATCTGCTTTAGTGATTGTCATAAAATTTGATATTCCAAAAGAATAAATAGAAGCTATGAAATAATTACGCTTCAGGGTGGCACCCTGCTGCTGCTAGCCTGGGTCATTTAGCTTTACAGAGAATTGAAAGGGTGCAAAGTCCATCACTGTCCGGTGCACAAGAGCATGGGCTATGTACCAGTTTTTTCCCTGGTATTCTGCTTCCACGCCAGCTGTTGCATAGGAGATTGAGACTGAGCTTTGAGGGCTTAAGAACGACTTTATCAATGTCTTGTGTTAGCTTTTGGGAGCGAATTTCCGCTCAAATAAGAGGAGTCAGAAATGACCTTCACTCCACTACGGGGAGGTCACAGTAGTGCATTGTGGCACAGTAGCAGGGTAGTGCTCCAGTGAAGGAGCATTATTTAGAAGCATTACAGAGCAGCCCGCTGCCCCCCACCCCATTAATTTTGTACCACATGGGTGGGCAGACAGTTTGTGCATGGACATCCAGCTAGTCCAAGAGCCCTGGGATGGTTCAAGCCAGCACAGAGGAGTTTGGTGAGGTGCCCGCTGGGTGAGCTTTGTTCTTGCTGAGCAGATGCCGATCGCCTGTGTCCCTTTTGTTCCTGAAAACAACAGTAGCAGTTGAAAGCTGAACTTTGGAAGATCATTTCCCAAACATTTGAAGGCTGGCCATGTCCATAAAGAGCTGTGGTGCCAGCCCAGCTTGTCCTCCATATTGCAGCAGCCTGCGCAAATTCGTCCTGGCCCCACAAAACCAGTCCCAGGGAAGCCTGCTTAGAACAGATGGCGTTAACGATTTATTGGATGTGGCAGCATAAGGACACACAGTATGAACTTGGAGATAACCTTTGGCAGGGAACTCTCCCTGTCTCTCTCGTTCTTTCTGATAAAAATATAATAACTGGTAGGCATTTGGGAAACAAGGAAGCTGGAGCATTTCAGGTGACTTGACCTGAATTTAACGGCCTGCCACTAGCAGTGATGCAGAACCTCCAGAGATGTCAGTAGGAGATCTGTGCCTGGCACTGCTGCAGGGTATGACCCGGTCGGCAGCGGGCTGGATCCTGATCTCAGCACAGAAATTCCTTTAGAGGCATGAGAGGTTACTCCAGGCTGACATCAGCATAAGGTCAGGGTTTCTGTGTGCTGTGCATATTAGATGAGTTGTTACAGATACCCGTGAAAAAAATGGTCTTTGAAAATGTATTTATTTTTAACACTTTTTACTTCCAGCAAGAAGATACTGTTTCAACAGCCAAATACTGCAGCTTCAGCTGTGGTTCTGCTTATTTTTATACAGACAAAAGATTCAAGAGAATGACCTATAGAGGAAAGGGGTTTTTTCTCCTTTTTATATGATTTTATTACGTGCTATATGTGTGGGGAGCTCTGCATGTGTAAATATATACATACATGTGTATGTATGTATGTGGTTTTGTTCAAATAACGTGTTTTCCTTTGCTGTCCCTAGCCAACATGAATTTCTGTGCTGCCTTTGTAAATATGCCATAATAGCTGATTCTTTTGGATTCTTTGTGCTATCTTTGCTTATGCTGAATAGCAGCCGACACTTTAATTGGGATGACTGAGCTGAGTGCATTTGCCTTTGGAATTGGACACTTTTCAGCGTGAAGAGAGGGTACCACAGGCTGACTCTTCTGTCTTTATCCTCACTCAAAACTCCATTAAATCAGACCTGTAGTTTGCAGCAAGGGACATTTTCCATTGCATTGAAATGCATGGGAAAGGCTGGAGACTCACAGCTTTTAAGGTTAATTAGATCCTGAAAAGGAAAATTAACTGAAGTTGTTTTCCCTATCTTTTTTCCTATTTTTTAAAAACCTTTTTAATTACCTTCATCTCTGTTGGTGTAGTTGTATACACTTTTCCATTTATAAGAAAAATACTGCATACTTTTGAGTTTATTAAAAACCTTTTTGATAGACAGATTCTACTAATTCTTATTTTAAACTAAAATGAACACAGTACTGGTACATTGTGTTAAAATTTATGTGTCAGATCTTCCTATATATTAATATGAGCCAGGCAGTTAATCTTTATTTATGTTTAACTGAGCATTAATATTATTCACTGCTTGGGCACTACATGAGAATTGGATTTTCAGTTGGCTACATTGTGTTTGGAAAAAAAGGGAAGGAATAGTTCAAGGCATGACCTTTCAAAAATTCTTAGGTGGGGGTTTCAGCAAGAAAGGGTTTTTTCCAGGGTCCCATTACGTACCTGCTGTGAAACCTACTATTGATTCAGAAAGGTAAATAATCTTCTTTTCAACTTTGTTTGGAAGATTGCCTTTGTCTGCATGAAAACATGCTTCTTGTATCAGTATAGGAACAATAGTTAAGCAACCTGCCCATGTGCCAGTAAAAAAAATCACTTCTGTGCCCCCAGACAGGGGTCTCAAACCTGTCTAACACTGCCAGCAGAGCCAGTCCCCTTGCAGGAGACCATGCAAGGTTTGAGGCAGTAGGAAACTGTTGGCTGGAGTCAGTCTTATAACTTCTTTTGGATATATCCCCTAACTTCATTCATCTTTGTGAGGCTGAAAATAGAGCTATTTTTCATGCTTACCCTTCTCACGTCAGTATACATGAAGACTGGAATGTATTGTAGGATGGAGACTTCATCTTGTTCTTTTACTCAATTTTAGTTGAATTGATTTTGCAGATGAGGAAAGTTGCATTTGTAGTCCTGCTTCCCATTACAGGTTTCCTTGTGCTACATTCACTTCCAGCCCTTTTGCCTACATCCCTTTAACAAGTACTGTGTATTCAGTTTTCTAAACTCTTAGTAATAATACAGGTATGAAGTGGCTTGAGCGAGTTCAAGAAAACCACTGTAATTTCAGCAATCATATGGCTCTTCTCATTCTAATTAAGTTCCTTGCTCCATGTTAGATTAAAACAGTTTTCTGTGGTTTCTTTACTATTGCTATACAACACAGTTTAGTCATGAAAGAGCATTGTTCTCGATGAATTGCAGGATTTCCTTCTTGATCCTTTTTTCTCTTCCTATGATCTCCTCCTTCTCATCTCAGCTCTAGGTTTCAGATCTGTTGTAGTGAATGTAAAATGCCTGGAAAGAGCAGGACTGAACTGAGACTGACAAGATAGACTTCCCATCAATCATGTTACCAAAAGCAAGGAGTCAAACTGAAAGAGGAACAGAGGAGTGACTGCTGGGGGAATGTGGAAGAGAAATGGGGTGAACTCCATTTTAAGAGTACAGTTTGGAGATCCCAGAGTTACCACAAATAATCAAATGCTGGAACTGGAAGACATGTCAGTGTGAAACACTGCTGAAGCTAATAGTCCTGACATGCCAAGGTGAGCTGACATACCCATGGTTTTTATGAGCTAGCCCATGCTGCGCTTTTGCTTTGTTTTTTGGTTTAGGTCGAGGATCTCTGCAGTGTATGGCAGAATGGCAATCACAGAATTGTTTTTTCTTTTGTGTATATATTGAGCTCTTGAAAATCAGGAGATATCAATACTTCTTTTGTTCTACTCACCCTAGTGGTAGTGTGACCCAGCATTCGGCCATGAAAAGCCCCTGGTGCTCTCCCGTTGAGGATCCCTGAAGCCACAATGTGGTCATTCCCAGCTGGGCATGTAAGAGCTAAGGTCCTTGCATTTTTCTTGATGTTCTAGTGCTCTGTTTACATGATAACCCTTAGATTTCAGAGCTAATAACCTACTGAAGATGCTGAATTAATATCATACAGTCCATCAGGCTTAGCTTCAGGAGTTATCTCGACCTCTCATAGAGCTGGTAGTTTCACTTTTCCATTCTAGCCAATGTTTTGCAAGCACAGATTTCATGTGCGGAAGAGGCAGACTGAAAGGCTCTTCTGAGCATCTAAGAATTCTGTCTCCTGTGCTGTTTTCATTGGCTTTGTGTTGGATCCTTAGGGTCAAAGGTCAAGTAGCTATGAAGAGCTTGCAAACAAGGTCAATGTGCGGTTCTGCTGCAGCGGTTCCTTCACACAGGCATTTCACACCTGTTGTCATATAAGAGTTCTTCAAGATGGCCTCATTTGACACATCCTCAGGCACCTTGGAGACTCAAGAAAGTTATCGATTTCAGCCCATTTACAGAGCACTCTTAAATCTTGTCATTCTTGTTTGCATAGCTTTGGGGTTCTGCCCTGTCAAGGCAAATAGGCATCAGTTGACACAAACAGATTAACTGGAGGTACAAAGGAGTGAGGTAGGGATGTTCACAATTAACTAGTGGCTTTTAAAGGAAGCTGAGTCATGGATTCCCCCTGTGACTTTGCAACTGCCAACAAGACAAAGTGCTGGGTTTATTTGACATTTATTGTGATACTACAGTATTATCACTGGGATCAGCACGGTGCCCAGGAATGCTGACTATGTGTCTGATGCCCCTTGATCTAGACATGGAAAACACAGAGTAAGATGGTCATTGCCTCAGGTGTAACTTATCGAGTGAAACAGAGATTCCTTGACATCATCAATATCAAAACAGCCTCCAGAGCATGAAAACAATCTCCTTTGAAATATGTACTTGTTTTTGCTGATGTTGGAAAACAAATTTTTTGGATTTCATACAAAGGAGTGTCTGATAATGAGTCACTTTTATATGGAGAAAGTTAAGATGCTTTAGGTAATTGCTCAGTGTCAGAAGAAAGCTATTTTACCAGAGCTTAGCAAGTTATGGATGTAAACTCATCCTTTTCTGGCATCTCCAGAAAGTAGTTTATTACCTTGCTAACAGGCAAAATGCCATCCAAGCAGATGAGCTGAGGTAGGCAGCCAAAATACCGTGACCAGGTTCATCAAGTGTGTTTGTTGAGGTCAAAGCTCCTGGAAGGCAGAGTAACAGAGGTGCTGTGTCCTGAGCTTCTGGGGTTGCCACCTGCTAATTGGATAGACTGTCTCTGCCTTAGTGCTGATAAGAGTTAATGCCCAAAATCAAAAGTTAGCTAAATTAAGATAAATTTGCAGCGTGAGAGAATTCATCATGTAATTAAGAGCTACTGAAATATGGAATAAGCAAAGCATTGATATTATGTAGGTGTGTGTGACAGTGTAGTGAGGCAAGGTCCTGAGGCACTCACTGAATCTGAACAGTTTGCCATGTAGTTTAAAGAACATTAAGGGTCCTAATTTCTGTTTGAAGTCATCAGCTACAAAGAACAGAGGAGAGAAGACTCCTGCAGCTGAATTGCATCCTTGCTAACTATTCCAAATATATTAAAAATCCTCCCTCTAATTCTCTAGAAGTGATCTGATGTCCCTAGAATGTAACACAGGACTATCTGATTGCTGCATGATCTTTTCAGAGATCCTGAAGGAATTAGCATATCATGGTAATAGCATGTAAAGACTGTTGCTATGCTGAGGCATAACTGGCTCTGCCTGCCGTCTTCTGTGATATAGAAGACTCTGGCTGTAACAAAATCAGAGAAATTCCTGTTGCAGAGGTAGAAATGGGGAAAAAACAGTGCTGGGGATTCTACTCTTCCCCATTAAACTTCAGCTTTTTCTTTCAACACTAGTGAAAATCTGTTGTCTTGCAGTTGAGTACCACTTATCTCTATCATGAAGGCCTCCTTCACTCAATAAGGGTGAGAACTTATGAATTGTGTAAAAGCTGCTGAAACACTTATTTACAGTAAGTTTTTCCTTCTATAATAGTAAGCAAAGTTTTTCCAATACCCTTTCTTTCTATTCAGACACTGTGGGATAGATGGCAGGTGAAGGCTTTTGAAATAGAGTGCAATCTAACCTGGAAATGTGGGGGAGCTTTATTTAAAGCAGGTGTATGCGGACACACATCCTACACATACAACCTCCTTTTTGCTCAAATGAAAAGACACTTTTTCCCAGAATTTTCAGCCAGTGCATCGTGTTTGCATGCATTACACATTCAGGGCATTAAACTGTGATCAGCAGAATAAGGCCAGAGAGTCCAGAAACTCTTGCTTTCTGCAGCAGAACATCCTGGCAGGATGTAAGACAACAAAGAAGCCCTCTTGGAGACTGATGAAGAGGTGTTTGCTGCGCAGGTAGCATGCACCATCCTCTGGAAGGCAGCAGTGTGCTTACACAGAGGATGAGATCCACCTTTTAGGTTGGATAGAACTAAGTTAAGATCTACAAAGAGCATTTTGTGTGTGTGTTCTCCATCATTAGTAATACTTGCTGTAGTTTCAGCGCTCTGACCCTTGATGGTCTGCAAGCACAAAGCTTCTTCCAGTTGTTTGCCTCATCTACTTCTTCCTCATCAGGTGGCCTCTAATCCTGACCCATAAGCTGTCAGCTGGCATGTCATCTGTCCCAAGGCAGGGACAGGTGCACTCCGTCTACTCTTTCACATCAAAGGTGTCTGTCGCTCTTGTCCATCCCAGCCTGTCCTTCTTGAAGAGCTGGATCCATTCATGGAATCCCTTCACATAGGTCACCATCCTTTCTGCCCTTCTAGATCTAGTGCACTGCATTGCTGTGATCCCCGCAAGATCCCAACCCAGGACCTCTAATGCTTCCTGTTTGTCCTCAAGCTGTGTGCTGTAGTGTACAGACACTTTCTGGGAACCACTATGAACCAGCACTAAGGCATTGCATCCTGCTCAGAGACCCTTGCCCTGGTAGGACAGGTGCAACAGAGACTTACCAGCCCCATAAAGACTATTTTTGTTTTTTGAACCTGCACAGTCCTAACAAGCCAGTTGACATCAAGGAGCAGATACCTCACTGATGCCTCAGAGACACCTGCCCTGGCATCTCAGTTGCAACGTGCTGCCCTCGGATGGCAGTGTGAGCCGGGCTGCGTTGTGGTGCTGTGTTTCACAGGTGTCCCTTGTACATGGAATTTAATAAGACCATGACCTGAGCCCTCTGCACAGCACTCATTAGCAACAAGCTCAGCCCCTGGCACTGCCTGGTGCATACTAACTACTTGTTTTCATCGTTCCAGGGCATGGGAACTGCCTCCGCGCGTGCCAGCTTCCTCAGCCGTTCCTCGTGTGGCATTTGGAGCCTGCCCTGCAGCTACTTTACCTGACATGCTGGCTGGCAGCGCTCAGGGCTCTGGGGTGGCCCTCAAGAGACCTGCAGAGGATTGGGGTAGGTTACAGGTGATCACATTTACTGGGGAAAAAAAAAAGGAAGCCATTGCTAGTTCAGAAGGCTGTGTTCAAGATTGGTGATAAGTAAGATTTTGTTGTATTTTTTTTCTTTCTTAGCGTGCAGACATCTTTTTCATAACTTCTTTTTTGCCTTGAGGCGAGACAGGCTGTCCACTGTGCTGGCGATATGATGCTGTGGAGCTGGCAGCCTTTCTTATTCACGGGCCCACACTATATGCAGGGCAAACAGGCAGGAAAAAGAAAAGCTGAACAGGGAGAAAGTTGTGCCATTCTTTTTTCCCTTCCCCCATTTTCTTCCTGCTCTTTTCCCCAGGTCTTTTTACCCTACTAAAAATACAGGTGAAACCCTCGCAGTCTCAACTAGCAAAATCAAGGGAGCTGGAGGCTCAGTCAGTACATATCAGCTCTAATTTCTTTTTTATCTCTCCTCCTAATCCAGTCATGTCTTCCATGTTTTCTGCTCCATTCTTTGGGTCAAGAATACACTGGTTAATAGCCAATTATTTCATACCCTAAGGAAGTTTTGGGAAAGAAGTTCCTGGGAAGAGTCAACTTGTTTCAGGAAATGAGACTAATATTCAGTATGTGAGATTTTTCCCTTTCCTTTCCTTCGTAATACTGTTCCATCCCAGCACAAGGCTGAATTTATTGCTGTAATAGGTATGGTTCACATAAAGCCGAATAGTTTCCCTGTTTTTTTTTAATTCTTCATGAAAATGAAGGTTTATCTAGGGCATTATGGCAAAATTCCAGTTAGGTAATTAAATTCTGCTTATTGAAAATTCCCCTTTTAAGATCTGTCTCAGAATACAGTCTGCTTTTCCTGGGTACACTTTAAAAGAACCGATTCATTTTAGCTTCACAGCTATCCAAATTCTGAAGCCTGCTGAAATTATCCTTGACTGCCTAAACCAGGATGTGTAGTTCTACCTAAAGTTACATTTTTACATGCCTAATTGTTGTCGTGTGAATTCTTGTTTAGATAAAGTTCACATAGAATAAACCAAGTAGGTCAGATTCTGCTGACTAGCAGGAGTAAACAAAGTTATTTGTGCACAAAAAGCAACTGCTATTTAAAAGTACATTTTTATTAACATGTAGAGTAGACCATGTGCAAAACCACGATCATGAAAAAAAACACAAAACAACAAAGCAGGCTGCAAGATAATCTGAGGTGTGCAGTGTGGAAAAGCAATCCAGAACAGATGATCCACGGTATAAATTACTGCCATTTATTTTTTTTATTATTTACTTTTGCTGCTTTAATTTATTATTGTTTATTCATTTGATAGATTGCATTTAATTTCAGTAGGAGAGCTTCAGGATGAGCGTTTGATGCTAATGGTTGGAATTTATTCCTGGGCAGAAAGCCAACATGCCACAGCCATGTTCCCCTTGTGCCCTCCAAGCTGTATTTAAGTGGCCTTCTGCTGCCCTTGGGGTATGTTTTACACAGGAAGCTTAAAGTCTAATGCAGGCCTGCAGCTTGCTCACTGGAGCAAGGGAAAGATGGTTTTCCCTCTCTTCTGTTCTCGTCAGCAAGAAAATCAAATAATTGGATTACTGGCCCTTCGATTGTGCTCAGCACAAATGGTTCAAAATCCTGTTGTATGGGGCCTCTGAGATGAAATGTAAATTGATAAAGAAAACAAATGTATTGAATCGGTCTAATATGCCAATAGTATGCTACTACCTGATTAAGTGGAATGGCTTTGACTGGTCTTCTTAACAGCTAAATATACGTAAGACATCTGCTACTAGACTGGCCACATGCACAAAAAACTATAAAAGATAAAAGGCCCACCCACAGGAGACTAACAGAGGCATAAATGAATGCAGATTTTCCTTCCTTGCTTATTTTTATCTCTGGAATAGAAAATCAAAGGAAACAGATTAATCCATTGCAGGGTTAAAATTACCCCAGGGATACACACAGCACAGGAAATATTGGGGTTAATAGAGTGGAACCAGGCTGCTTTTTTTTACTTACACCTTCATATGCTTTGACTTGAATTCTGAATTTCGAATTTCCTGCTCTCTGTCACTTTTTGTTACTTGCACCTATATTTTATGTATTTATTTAGGGCTAAATTCTGTTTGTTACATTGTGTTTCTAAGACGTAATATCAGGTAAAACTGGGAGAAGCATCCTAACAGATTTCAGACTACTTTATCCTTGTCATTGTTCTGCATATTCACACATGCATATCATGATCAAAAATATGTTGAGGCAAATCGTTCAATTGTGCAGAATAAATAAGTCTGTGTGAAACTGTAGCTGAGGTAAATCCCTCTACTTTACACAGCGGAGAAAACTTATTTATAACAGCCAAGGATTTGATGCTTACATTTTATATTAGACTAGTTTCTCTTACGTGTTTCCTGTTAAAAGTGTTGTCTTACTGTCCTTTTTGTGTTTGTGTGCCTATAGAGCAATAATTAGCTATTGAGGCTGTCATCATGATTGTGTCTGCATGTATTTAATGCCACAATTTTGATGAATGCAGTCTGTACAAGGAGCAGAGGGCTGTAACCTTAGGTGAGGTAAGTTGGTAGCTCCTGTATTCAACTGAATTTTTGCTGGGCAGATATCTGAGTAGAAATTCTAATGGCTTGGGTTTAGAATAGAGCCTCCATAACTGACTAATAAAATACGCATTAAATTAGAAGCTGAGATATATTTTTGTAGCTTGTTGAGATTCTAGCACATATTCGTATTAATAAGATAATAAATGTGGGATGGATGTGACAGGTACCCACCTGAACGTTTTCAAGTGAAAAAAAAAGACTGATAGACAATGCGTTCTGTTAGTTCTCTCTTTTACAACTAATAAACTTCCAGTTCATTAAGCTATTACATGCCATTCCTCATCTCACAAATAGAACCCATAATTCAGTTTTTCCCAGAGCTGCACATTCTTTAAGTCTACAGACTAAATTACCAGAGCACATTTTGTCAATAAAGCTTCTGTTTGGTGGGGGAAGGAGGGGGCAGTTAAGTAAAGTAATATGAAATGCAAGCCTTTTTTTTTGTGTGTCAGAGGTCATTTATTTGCTTCAATATTGCTCTTATTCTATTTATATGTTCACTAAACGATTATTATTGTTCTGGAAAGGCCACGGTTAGTCACTGTATTGCATTTAAAGTGTTTTATGTTTTGTTGCAGACTCTTGCACTTGCAAACCTTTAGCGTCAGCTTGAGCAGTAAACTGTCCTTTTGCAACGAATCCCTGACAATCTATTAGTTCAGCTGTGCATTTACTGAAAGATAAAGGCTTTCTTTTGTGAGTGCTGGGAAGGCCACAGAGGCAAACAAAAATCATCCATATTCTGCAGTTCTAAACCAAAAGACTTGTCGCTTCCTGAGCCAGAATTGCCCAGCGCAGATGCAGGCAGCCAGTGAGACCTTCTGCATGGGAAGTTATATGGGACTAATTTGTGTCCTACACCAAGTTTCCAGCATTGCTCTTCTCACCAGGGCTTGAAGTGGGATTGCTGTTCTGTACTGAGTATAATATATAGTATCTATTTGTGAAAAATACAACCTAGTGATAAAATGCTTGCCTAGAGTGAGATAGAGTGGTCTGGGCTCTTCACAGCTTGCAGTGATTTAAAACCAATTCTGCTGTCCAGAACAACATGCAATCGTGATCAGGAAAAAAATGCAGTCTACCTTTTGCTCTTCCAGCCCTGATATTTAGGTGGGTGCTCAGATAAGGTTCCCAATAGGTTGTAACTAACCTCCCCCATGAGACAGCGCTCTGTGCAGAGGGAGTGAGGGTGAGAACCAGGAGGGAGAGCAGGGCAAAGGGGCCACCTTGCAGCGTATTTAGCAGTGTTTTGGGGTTAGGGGTGGTTAGACCCTGGAAAGCATTGCACTTCATTCCTTTTGGAGAAGTTGCTGTAACCCTGGAAAGGCTCAGAACCTACCTTCTTCCCTCATGTCCCCCTCTTCTGACTAAAACATGCCTGTTTTTTTTCCTTTCAGTGGAAATTAACTGCTGTCAGCAGTCATAATTTGCACCTGAGGGAGGAGAAGTCGTTCACCACCCCAAACTGTCTTGGGGAGGGGAATATGGTTCAATTTGCTGCAAGCGTGCTAGCAATTAGCATCACCTAGATAAGGGAACAGGCACTAAGTCAATGTTAGTCTGAGTAAGGAGGGCAGTGAACAACATTAGTAATGAACAGGAATATTCAAGCCCGGACACTGCCAAGATGTGTGTGAATAAGATTTTAAATTTTAATTTTTTTTTTCTATTATGGTACTTTAATATCAACTAGTACTACTTCTTGTTAAATCTGCGGTTAACAAATGCACAGGTGATGGTTGTCAAGTGGGGAAAAATGGTGTCATTGGAAAGCACTTTTTTAAATGACAAGTTGTAAAATGGTGCTATGACAACAATATAACGGTGTTACCGTTCATGACAATTACAGGCTGTGAATTATAAATGAAAGGAAAATGGAAAATATAATGTTGTTGGGTTTTTTTAATGAAAAATATAATAAGCAAAAGGGGAGCAAAAAGTTTCTAATGGATCCTTTTCCCAGAGATCAGAGCAGATCTCATGCAGAACAACTTATCTTTGATGAAGATGCAATTAGCGTATGCTCAGTCTCTGCTGTGAGTCCCTCACAGCTACAGCAGTTTGTGTCTGAAGATCCATATTGTTGCTTGCTCTTGGGCTTATCTCCATCCAGGCTTGAAACTCCACTTAGAATATGTCCTGACTTCACAGTATGGAAATCATGCTGCCTAGCCTACATTATTGCCTTAAGCTAACCTCTCAAAGGATGGCTCTCTAGACCAGTGTGCAAGTTAATTGATAATGCTTTTGCCTTATCAAAGCATTCATAAAATCAGATTTATCTAGATAGCTAGATAGTGAAATACTCGGTATTCTAACGGAGTTTCTTAATTTACCATCACTCTTCATTGTGATTGTAGTCTATGTAATTTAATTAGCCGTTTATAACTTTAGTACGTAATATATTGTCGTGGTTTCAACCCAACCAGCAACTCAGCCCCACAAAGCTGCTCACTCCAACCCCTGGTGGGATGGGGGAGAGAATCAGAAGCGTAAAAGTGAGAAAACTCGTGGGTTGAGATAAAGGCAAGGTTTAATAGGTAAAGCAAAATCCACACATGCAAGGAAGGTAAAACAAGACATTAATTCACCACTTCCCATGGGCAGGCAGGTGCTCAGCCATCTCTAGGAAAGCAGTTACTTTGGAAGCCAAACACCATAACTCCTTCTCATTCTGCTTCCCCCAGCTTTATACATAGAGTATGGTGTTACATGGTATGGATTATCCCTTTGGTCAGTTGGGGTCAGCTGTCCCAGCTGTGTCCCATCTTTTTGTGCATCCCCAGCCCTTGCTGGTGGGGTGATATCAGAAGTAGAAAAGAGCTGCTCAGCAATAATGAGAACGCCTTTGCATTATCGACGCTATTTTCAGCACAAATCCAAACCACAGCCCCATACTAGCTACAGTGAAGAAAATTAACTCTATCCCAGCCAAAACCAGCACATATATACAAGTTACCATTGAACTGAAAACACTGGAAATGGTCACAAGAACGAGAAAACCTTCTGTCCACAGAAATTAGTAGCTGCTGGCAGTTGGAGTTTAGCATCCAAACTTCTATCAAAGAGTACATGAGCTGACACCTCCTGAGAGGCCCTTACACTGATTTTTATCCAGTACTTTTGAGCTCTTGCTTTATGTTTAAAAAAAAAAAAAAAAAGAAAAAAAAAGAAAAAAAGGTATTATCTTTAAGCTTTTTGCTTTTTTATCAGGCTAAGTTTTAATGAGAAAGTTTACCTCCTCAATGTTAAGTTTTCTACTAATTAGTGAAAGCATTTGTTTTTCTCCGTAGCAGTTTCTGTTATCTGGTGCTCCAGAATGAGTGGGTAGTATCCATGAATAGTGTTATCCTGCTTCAATCTTCTTTTAAGAAGTTATTGACTACTATAGCATTTCTATTATGTGTACACAGTTAAAATATACATTCCAGAGCTGCATGTTGTTTCTGCAATTCCAGAATTGGAACAGCTCAGTCTTTCTATTATAACATGTGCTGTTTTAGTCGCAGGACAATTTAGGATTCGAAATAATACATTTGACAACGTGAGTGGTCTAGGTCACATCTAGTAACTTAAGCATGTATGCTTGCTCATTATTATAAAAAAACCCAAAGCTAATTAAGAGCTCAGCACTCATTCCTGGCATGCTGTCTGTTTTTATTTTACAGGCCTATCATGAGCTGATATGGCAGTCACTTTTTTCCTACTGAGTGAATAAATTACAAGTCCTGGAGCAGTGCTTGGTATGCTGTAATTCTTGGTCGTAAGACCTATGAGGTACATTTAAACTGAATGATCCACTACTTGGAGTAGTGATGGCTTCTTTTATAGGCCTCTTGCTCTTGTAGACAGTAAACCATTGATATAGTCTATGAAGACAAGGGCATATTTACCATATTCTGGTCTTTTCTGGAGTCCGGCTTTTTACTTTTGTCTGTGCTGTGGGACTCCTCACACCTCACACATTTGGGACCAACTAGATCTTGTCGTTAGTAACAGTATTTTTTCTCTAGTCTGTATTTTGAATATTAAAACTTTGATAATTTCTGGTAATGTTTATGCCTCTCTTTAAGGCAAATGTAAATAAATATTTCATACTCAAATCCATTTTTAAATATGTCATTGTTCCTCCTCATATTTCGTTATCTGCACAGAAAATGTTTCTCTTTTTCCAGACAGAATCTACTCCTTCTACCTCCTGTTTACACAGACACCTTGTAAATGCAGAGAAAGCACAGCTATTTCACTGACTCTGTGACTTTGACAAGCGCCCTTATTGTAATTTTTCTTCTCTCCTGTCCATCTTTAGAGATCCAGCAGTATTATTTTATCCATTATGTACCGTTCTTACTTGACATTCCTTTGTGTTTCCTCTAAAGCCAGGCATGAAGAACTGAACAAGGTTGGGATATAAGAGAAAGGAGAGGCTAGGATTGCTAAACGTAGACCACAAAGCATGTGTGCTGGGGAAGTTCTGGTGTGTAACACTGCATTAAATACAATCGTTTGTCTAGACAATAAAGAATAGCAGACACACTCATGACTTCTTCATATGTAAAACTATCTTTCATTTATAAAAGCAAGGCGACGTGTAACATTTTTTTATACTCATCCTGGATATCATGACAGCAAAACCCCCGCCCTCAATACCACCAACCCCTACCCGAGGCTTTACCAGGTTTCTACTAAGTAGTATGCTTTATAATTTTATGTGAAAATGTGTGTATTTAAATATAATGTCTGACTAGGTACTGATTTTATTTTCCTGTTTAATTTTATCTCCAGATTCTCTGGCTTTCAGTCAATGCACTGGCTGATTAAATTATTATCCCAATAATGAGATTTGACACAATCTATGCCAGTTACCTCTGTGACCTGCTAAGTAGGTTAATTGGCAACCCTGAATAATTACCAGCTACCTCATCTTGCTGACTGAGGGCTGACAATAAATGAAACATAAATATTCTGAAAAAGACACAGTTTTCCATTTAAACTTCTGAATTGTTTCAAAGAAACCTTTTAACTAGTAGCCTATTCGTAAAATGCAGCAATTAAAAAAACAATATATTTGGAATGTTTCAGTCATATAAAAATGTAGATGTTTGCTCTTCTGCATCTGTTAAGTCCTAGTCACATCATCATCATGCCTTCCTAGGAGGAAAAATCTGTGGTGAATTAGATAAACAGGTCCCACTATTCTGCAAATTCTTCTATGAGTGACTTCTTGTCAGAGAGCAAACTCAGAAGCAAGGATAATTCAAGAAGTCGGAGTGATATTCGTGGTGACATTGTGAGAATCGTGGTTTAATGCTTTTTTGTGAAATCTTGAGAACAAGAAATTAACTTTATTGTTCAATGAAAGCTGTGATTTTTCTGGTTCCATTTCTCTGGAAATAGGGTCTAGAAAAATAAATATGCTGCTACCTGGTGACACTGGCAATAATTGTGTATCTATCTTTTCTACCTTGCTCATTTCCAAAAAGCCAAAATGATATTCCTTTCTGCCTAGGAAACAATTAGAGAGGAAGCAGAATGGACTACTATGGATGAGAAGATGTAAAAAAAAAAAAAAATAATATTTAAACTTGTGGTCTTTTCACAAACTAATCAGCCCAAAGTAATGGCTCAGACCCATGGACTTTGGCAGGCTTCTCCCAAAGCCGTTCCTCTGCTCTGGTTGGAAATTTCACCAGAAATCTCACCCTGGGCTAGGAAGAACAATCAAAGAATCCATTTCTTGTTATCAACAGTTAATGAGTGCAACATAAAGTGTCTTCACAGAGACACTTTGGAGAGCCCCGCTTGTGCACCCAGGGTGAGAGGAGGAGCTGCTCTGCCTCCTCCTCAGGCATACATTTCCAAATGGTAAATACATTTCCATTGCTAAGCACATAGTATAAAAGCAAGCCAAGTGCATACTTTTCTGTGTCCAGAAAAAGGCTTCTTTGAGTACATACCCAATCCAAAGCCGTTCGATCTTTCAGTTGGTTGGCTTATGAGCTTTGGAGTGGGGCATTATAATTCAAGGGAGTATCCTGGTTATGATAGAATCACTGAAAGCTGAGCCTTAGCAAGGGAACAGAGCTCACATTTTGAGATAGCACCACATGTTAAAACCAAATATATGCTCAAGCGTTTTTCTGATT
>VZTM01019056.1:0-14656 GCA_013400555.1 Jacana jacana
CCAGAACTTGTTGTTCAATTTGCATGAGTTTAAATCGTGATCCCCAGGAGATATGTAGTGTACCTAGAAGACTCTGTAGCTACATTAAATACTTTCTCTTGCAAAAGCAGCCACATACTAGCTGTAAATTCAAAGTAAAACAAATATATATTGCACATAAGTGCCACAGGTACTGATAATAACACTTGCAAAAAAATTGAACTCAAAATGTCTAATCCAAAGAATATTATTATTTTACTTTGATAAGAGGTAGAGTGAAGGCAGCACAGCTAAGACAGTTGGAGGCACACTGAGGGAACAACAAGGAGGAAGAAGAGAAAGATGCATAGCCATTCTTTGCTACATATTCATTCCACAGACAGAAGGTTTCAATTTCCAGAACTGTCAGTTTACTCTTTCTTTTTTTAACTTCTTTTGTATTCAATTAAAAAGACTTTTTAAAGGTACGTTTAATTATTTCAATCTTTTCTTTTTAAGAAATATTTCAGCTTTTTTTTGTTCCTCTAGGCTTGCTTCAGAATGCTAATATCTTCTGCCTCAGCTACACTCCAACCCCAAGCAAAATCATGTTAGAGCAAGTAATGCTTTGTGAATGGAAGTTTTATTTTCACACACAGTCAAAATGAGTTATATTGCACCTGCACGAATGATGTTTCCCTTATTTTATGAAACTGGAAGCCAGCCAAGTTGTACAGCATTTCTGTAGGTGCAGAGTTTTTTCACACGCCTCTTCCCAGCACCACCTGCTTCAATGATTTGGGTGTTCCCCTCAGGTAGGTCACAATTTGAAACATGTTAGTACTCAGATTGGCCCCACCCAGAGATAATACACCCCTTTTTTTGACAATGGTTGTCTTAGCCAGATATGACATAGTGATTTATGTTAGTTATTTTGTGAACTTTGCATAACTCTGTTTCTTAATGGATGTCAAGGGCAGCTGATGCTTTTATACAGAGGTTTCCAGAACCATAGCGTGAGATCCAATTAGATGGTAAACAAAAATATTTGGACTAAAAACCAGAAAGCTGAATGAGGACAGAAGTCCAGCTAGTTCACTATCTTGTCTCTAACACTGGATGGTGAGAAACATTGAGAAGGAAATCACAAGAAATACTGCAAAAGACTAATTTTATTATCATCTTTTGCTAAAGTTCACAGGCAGAGTGGGATGTGGGAATCTGGTTTTCAATGACCATGTTCTACCTCATCAAGCAACGAACTTCATTTCCCACTGGTCTCAAGCCAACACCTTTTGCAGCAGCTTGCTCATGCAAAAATAAACTATATCCAGCTCCACAGTGGGAGGGTCTGTCTATCTGGTGTGTAAACCAATTCAATCCTAGTAATTTTTCTGTCTATTTTTCTACTTTAAACAGCTTTTGTTTGGTTAATTGGTGCCGTAGGCAGAAAACCAATTTTCTCTTGTGGAGGGATTAGCAGAATTCCATTGTTGAGATGTTCTAATTGTTAATTTGCATAGTTGAGAAAGATTATAGTTTTGATTGTGAAATCTACCAGGGTTGATTTTTTTTTTTTTGCCTGAACAAAGTACAGAAAATAGGCTTTTGTACTTAATTAATATCTACATGGTATCAAGCATTGGACAACATCAAACACAATTATGAAGCATATTTAAAAGACAAATGTCCCTAATTCTCCTCTTTGGTAACAGTTCATGGCCAGCTCTGTCTCCAGAGGAAGTTAGATAAACCCTAAGGCTGAAAAGTCCTCTAAAAGCTGTTAAGCTCACAAAGGATTGCAGGATCCCAGCAAACCTCACTCCTGCCACTATTCTCAGTTTATATACTCTAGGAGTTCATTTTTGTCTTTGTCCTTCTCTTCAGAGTGAAAAATAAAATAAGGTTGAGTTATTAACTTGAGCTGGATAATTGGAGGTAAAGTACTACAGAAGATGAGGCACTTTGAAGTTTTCATGTGAATTAATAGGTTGTGATAAACTTCTGTGTGTGGGGAGCATTGGGAACTTTATTCTTCATATATGCCTGGCAGCTCATCAGAAAGCTACTATCTTATCAGGTCTGGCAATTTTATCCCATTTAGCTAACTTGGGCTAAACTCTCTTTCAGGAATATGCACTGGTCCCAGAAAATGGTAGAGTATTTTCAGTTTCTTCGTTAGGAGAACATTTATATTGCTGTTGCTTTACAAAGAGATGTGGCACAAACCTCATCCTCAGATGGTATCAGTCACTTAATTTTAATCCCTTCTTTACTCCCATGCTTGTGCTCTGTTAGTATACGAATAGTGACAGGAGAAGTTCTGATATCATGAATTTCTGATGCAAATAGTCCTGCTCCACTGCGGCCTGTTGGGGCCGTTTACAGCTGTGATGAAGGATCACAAAGCCACTGCAAAATATCCTCATATGAAATGGTTTCTTACTGGACTAGTAGAACTCCTTACATGAGACAATAGAAATTCTCTCTCCAGCTATCTCTGGCTTAAGCAAAGTTTTTTGAGTGTTATAGTTAAGTTCTGCATATTGGTGGGGATTACTAGGATAAGGCACATTAAAACACTGGAGGGGAGATAGATTAAGTGCATGGATCAACAACTACTGTGAAAAAAACATTGCTCGGATTCAGAAACTAAGAAATGCTGGGTGATGGCAGAGTGGAAGACAGCCTCTGCCTTCCAGTGAGCCCCAGAAATAAGAAATAAAAAATGGTTTCTCAGCGGGTTGGTTTGTGTTTGGTTTTGGTTTTTGGTTTGTTTGTTTGTTTGATTGTTTTTTCCTCTTGTTCTGTTCTTTGGGGATCTAAAATGAGAAAACAGTTTCTGCAGAGTTGCCTTCCTGTGATCAAAGGAAGGATGTGAAGAATCAAAATATGTATTGGTTTAAATGAGGAGGTCCTAAAATCCCCATACAAAGAAGTGTTTAGGTAATTATATACTGGTGAACACTATACAACAAAAATTGTTTTTTTTTAGCTTGCTGAAATAAAGGGGGAAAAATGAGAGGACTAAAGCTAACCAAATGAAATAAAAAGTTGCATGCAAACATGGACAGATAAACACTTTGTTTTCTGTCTTCAGGAAATTTCATAACAAAAGACAAATGTCTCTGTGAGCATTATAAATTTTACTGATGGTTACATTAACACTTGGGGGGGAGTCATCCTTTTTTTTTTTTTTTTTGGATGTGTACTGCCTTAGTTCCCTTCCATCAAAAATCTTTGATTATTCATAGTGATTCCAGCTAGAACTTGTTGCAGTAGGACGGGCTATCTGTCACATCATTAAAAAGCATTAGGTTCATCTGTAACTGGCATGTTAAATAATGTCTGTATGTTAAATATCAGCACAAAAGTTTTTTTGTCAACAATAAACAATATAGAATGGTTACACAGGAAAAGTTCCTTGTGGGGAAATGATCATGATGCCTGGCACAACTGGTGGACATCATAGAGGTTCTGAGTATACAATGAATGTGTAGATGGACAGTTATCAAACTACTGGCACCTGATTTCTAGGCTGTAGATCTGAAACCAGCACTGGGCCTCAGAAGTCAAATTAGAGTGGTCCCAGATTGCACTGTATGCAGTTTACAGGATCACAACAAAAAACTTCATTAGTAGTATAACATGTCAAAATTAGTCACTGAAGAATGTAAACAGCTTCAGAAACAGGAATGAGCAGGCCTCTAGCCATCTGCTTTGTGTGTTAGTCCCACTTTTTCACTGTAGGCACTGATTTTTGTTCACTCAGCCAGATGATTGTTGTCTTAGATTCAGCTGAGTGTCCCAAAGTAGCAGAGAGCTGGAGATGTCAACAGATTGCGATGCCTTCCGGTAGGGGCACAAGGCTCTGGGCTCAGCAGGGAGGACCGACATCAACAGCTGGTACATCCCAGGACCTCTTTTCCATCGTCTTCTCTCATTTTTTGCTACAGATGTGAGAAGCAAACGATCTTGTCATTATTAGCAAAGGCACCCTGGCATAACCCTATATTCCCTTTTAACTCAAGCCAGCAACAAACCTTCCTCCCCCATCCTCCCTCACACTCTCTTTCTTTCCCTTTCACCTCTCTCCTTACTCTGTTCTCTGCTATCCTGACATTCTAAATGGAATAGATGTAATTAGTTTTTTAATATATTTTTGGCACCAAAAATATGGAAAGCATACATTACCCATGTAACCAGAAAACAAATACTTAAATGTGTGGTGATCAAAGAAAACATTAGCAAGCCTCTGAATGGCAATAGTAACGGCCATTGCTAGTTCATATAAAAGAGTCAGTAGGGGATTGCTCTATGAAGAATAATCCAATGGTTTCTTAAAAATTAGTGTTCATCTGATACCTATTTAATTAAACTGTTTGTTTTAGCATTTGTGATTTTTAATGGAATTTCAAGAGGGGTTAAAGAAAGGGGCTGGTGAATAAAATTTAACACAGGCACAAAAGCAGTCACTTCTTTGCTAAATTCACAGTGTTTTGATATGTCGTTATTCCCACCAGTAGACTCTTAGACATAATATATGAGCATAGAAACAGCTTGTGGAAAAATCACCTTAACTGTAACTGAAAAGGAAATATTAGTTGGTAGTGTTCTTACTGTACAGCCATGCTTCAGAAATGCCAAGGACCAAAGTGAGAGGAAATGTCTTACACCAGAGATGCAAAACTCATTTATAGATTTAATGATCTGCTCCAGCGATCTGTGTGGAAAAAAAAAAAAAAGGCATTGAGAAATGGCCTAGTTAAAAAAATTAATTTCATTTGCTGATGAAAAAATGTAAAATGATAGACATTCTTACATCAAAATCATGATGAAGTTAAACACTAATATTTCAGCATATCAACTAATCAGTGGGAGTGAGGAAGAAATATGTCCTAAGAAATAGGCGGGGGGTGGTGTGGTGTGCATTTTGGTGAACTTTTGCTACGTATCAAGCTTCTGGCAAATATTGGAGAGAGGATATTAAACTTAATAGGGTACAGATATCATCAGATACAACTGTTTTATTCGGTGCGAATCACACCACTTTTATTTCTGAATTTAAATGCTGTGCTGGTGACTTGGACAAAAAATAGGTTTATTATAAAATAGAAAGGCATACATTAGGACCTGTAAATCAGGAAAACTTTATTCTCAGTTATATATTACAACTATGACAATGTTGTAGCCTTTCTGCCAACAGAGAACCTGACTATGCAGCAAACTCAGGATGAGATTCTGTTTGCCGTTGCTCTTTAAGAAAAGTATGGAAGGAGAAAGGGCAGGCTGGTCACTGAAGTCCTTTAGTCCCTGAGAGTCCTGATCCCGGTATCAGGAAAAGAGGACATCTAACCTACATCAATTGAGTTAATAATAAATGTCATGAACATTTTAATTAAACAACCATAATGATATGATGATCATTGTACACAAAATAGCTTGACCCCCTCTCACCCCCTCAATGCTCCTATTAAAGCTCAGCTCACTGTTCACAAAAGAATAAAAGATACATGACCTGGAAAGACAGCAAGGGAAGAGGAGCATGGCTCTGTAATAGTGATGGTACTTGGTAAGGCAGAAGTGTATTTAAATATCTTGCATCAGTCTATACTCATGTCTTCACAGGCTCATATTGCTCTTCATCTCTTCTTGCTAGCTGGGCTTCTACTTAAAAGCCGCCTTTGGACTTTCCTTGCAATTAACCCTTGCAATTAACAAGAATGTAGTAAAATCAGAAGTTATGCAATACTGTCCCTGCTCCCTGCTATCCACCTATTACCCCATCATAACATTTGATTTTGTAGTATCATTACACATGGTAGTACCATCATATGTTTTTGTAATTATAAAAAAATTCAGATAGCATTACTTATTCCTATATTGTTATTTAGTGGCTAGGCTGCTCAGGATATACAAGAGCAGAGCCTTTAATTCCTACTGCTTCTATTCCTAATTCTATAATGAACTTGCCTAGGAAGGGTGAACAAGTTTTAGCACCTCCTGATTTTTAAGTGGTCTTGGGAAAAAAAAAAGTCAGTTATCATGCCTGTTCTGAAAAATGTGTGGCTATCACAGTGGCATGTATTTAAATCCCAGCTGTATTGTTCTTGTATCGAACAAAATAGATCGGAAACTTCCTGCAATATAGTGTCATGTTTGCTATCCAAGAAAAAGTGAATCAGTTGAATCTGGCCATTGATTTACCACAATGGTTTTGTGGATAGAGTCATTACAGATGCTGTGATGTAAGGATCAAGTTGTCTCTGTACAAAAATGTCAGCAAATCTCGTCAAGTATAGTCACAACAGGTTCTGCACACTTGTTGTTCAGCCAGTTTAACCCCTATATCATCTATCAAAGCCCCCTCTATCTCTCAGTCTTCTTCTCCAGGGAAATGTAGTAAGGATAGGAGAGAGGTGTGCATTGACTAAGACAGCAGGAGAACCAGGATAATAGAAAACACACATAAATTAGACTGCACATTTTGTGTATTCACCATTGAAATAAAAATTGAGAGCAGATATCTGTAGAGGGTGGGAAAACAGGAGTCTCTGAGGTATTCTCATGACAACACAGAAGTCTCTGGGTCTTCAATAACATTGCATGGTGACCACTAATATAGGCCCAAATTAAATATAGTCTCTTCTTTTTGCTATTCCTTTGCATTGATTTATTTTCTACTCATAAACTTATGCTAAGAAAACAAGGTAGCACTCTAAAGTGGTCATTTGGGGTGTGGAAAGGAATATAATAAATCTTTAAGTTCAGACTAACTAAAAAGACATGAAAGCTCAGTTCTTTAGGAAAAAAAAGAAAGATGGCTTGCAAAATGAGACCTTAATTTTATTTATATCTAATGATGTATCACAAGTGCTAGTAGGCAGATATTCAGTTAATGCAAATTATCAGCATATTTTTTATATCTGTAGATTAATATTGTTTATATTTTAGTTTTCCTCAGTGTCACGCATCCTTTTCATTTTATTTCCCACCTAGGCAGAAAAAAAACATACAATCACTCTGATAATAAATACACAGCAGCACTAGGCACAATAAGATTTGTGCAATCTTCATTGGAAAAAAATAACGCATCAAAAAATATATTAGACTGGATCAGAATAAATTGCTGAAATCAAGTAGGACCATGCTTCTGTCAAAAACAAACATGTCCTTTGTGACAGCTCCGTTATATTAAAAAGCAAAAAGTGGGAGTTTCATGTAGCATGATGCAAATCATAGTTCTGTTTAAGAAAAAATTTGGAGTACTAAATCATGATCCTGTTTAAACTGTGATTCATCTTGTAGGATAGAAATGATGATCTGGAGTACTTCAGAGGCTCAGGTTAAAGCTTTCTTCCTGTTTGAAAATTTTAAGTTTTGTTTCTTTTTTCTTTGAATAATATAATGTTCTTATCTTAATTATAATGTGCCCCTGTCACACCGCATCCTGCGAGCATTTAAACTTAGTGTCTTGAAGAGAGGATCCAGATTCTTCTTATCTGTGTGGGTTATCTGTAAAAACACAGAAAAGTGCAGCAACCAATGTACTTAGTGTAAGGTCGAGTACATGATAACAACAGGAACATGTTACCCAGAAAGTACAAAGGGACCAATTTCGGTCCTCACGGCAGACATCAATTTACCTTGCACAGGAGAAAATGTTGCTGGTGAAGGCAGCTTAAGGAGCATTTTACTATGTCATCTCCTACTGTCATAAATTATTAATCACTGTGACATGCTCATTCTGAACAAGAAGTGTGATAAGATGTCCATACTAGGCAAAAGAGAGATGCATGGACAAGATTCTTTGTGTGCATAGGACACAAACGTTCCAGTGGAGCAGGACTTGATGGGACACACTGCCCCATTCCTTCTCTCTCTCCTTGGGCAGAAGGAGAAGCAGGACCTGGAACCCCTGCAGGCACCTCCCAGCCCATCACGTCACTCCATTTCCAGTGCTTCTGGGCATTGCATCTTCTCAAGTGGCCATTTTCTTTTCCCCCCAGGGAATGGTCCTTGCTTTTGGTTAGGACCAAAAAGCCTGCTGGGAGCTTTGCCAATATTAACGTCACATATATTAATAATAGCAATTTGCACTCAAAGGTCAGTGGGAAAATCAAAAACCCAGCCGATTTTTCTGTGACATCCTTGTTGCACATAGACTGTTTTTATAATCTGCACTTTCCACACAGATATCCATTCATCCTGCAGCTTCTACAAAATGAGAAGCCCTTAGGACTCACAATTTAAAAAAAAACTGCATTAGAAAAATACTTCTGGTTTTTTTTGCATTTGCTTTAAGAGTTGGAAGCAAGAAGGCCATTACTGATCATTTTTACTTTCTTCCTTAATATATTCAGCCTATAATACAGTTTAAAAGTCTCGGTATTGTGCAGGAGATAACATTCTTTTATTCGCTGTGGTAAAATTGACCATAGTGAAACCAATTGCAATAATATCTCAGGTAAGTGACCCAAGGGAAGCTAAAATTCCTTGGAGATATAGGATATGTTCATAAGCTTTGTTTTTTATGGCAAAATGTGTACTTCTTCCTTCTTCTGGGCTCATGGCTTCTTTTTGATAAAGTGAAGGCCCTCCTCTTGTTGCTTAAATTCACTTCTTTCTGTTCTTCAGAAAATATCTCATAGCCTTAGGAAGGCAATCTCAATTCAGGGAGCGAATGGGAATGATAAGGGTCAATTAGGTTTGGTCTTCTAATTTCTCTTCCAGAACAGCACAAGAAACTGTCAGAGATACACAGAGGGGTGTTCAGCCCAGTAGGGCTTTCCTTCAAACCTTGTTTGGGTTCCCTACTCAGCTTTGTGTTTTATTTTAGTTTTAATAGAAAAGGATGATTCTTCTCATATTTTGATCTTTGCTGATGTGTGGGAATTTGTCGTGTTACCTTCAGGCTAATGCATGCACCCTTTTGACAGGCCTGGGAAAGCACACAAAAATGCTACTTTCTGCTTATCTGGCTTTTTCACCTCGAACAGTCGTCAGGATGTTTCGAGATTTCTTCAAAGGAATTTCTTCAAAAATGAAGAAATAAAAAGCCTGACAAAGATTCTAGTAAATAAGTATGGAAACAGATTTTTATTTTCTTTAGGACATGCTTTTTCAAGAGAAGGAAGGCTCAGAGAAAATAAAATATTTATTGTACAGTTTTGGTAGTATTAAGAAGCTATTGTGCCCGAGAAGCAAAAACACTTGCAAGGAGTACTAAACAACTAATCTGCTCCTTTGCTTATTAATCAGAACATTATCCTGTCATTCTTTTCTTTTGCTAACTGTTAATTTTCACCACACCCTCATACTTTTCCTGCCTTGCCACTTCCTTTTTTTTTGTCAAAAAGTACCTTTCACAATTTGCAAAACCAAGTCAATTTCAAACATTTACACGTTTGAAAGACATTAAACTTAGAGAAGTTTAAGTATCCAGTGTTTACAGTTCAAGAAGGCAGGCAGCTTTTAGATTCGTATGAGCAGCACATGGGTGGACCATGTCCCCAAGGGTTTTGTTTTGTTGTTGTTTTTTTTTTTGTGGTTTTTTTTTTTAATTCATTCTGTACATAATCAGTATTTAGAATTACTGCTTTGATACTGAACACTCTATGACCTCACTGAAATATTAACTAGCCACATCTGTAAAACAATTGTAAATACTTCTAGTCATTAAAAAAAAAACAAAAACCAAACAAAACAACAACAAAAACCCCCAAACAAAAATACCACCCCAAAACCAAACAAAACCCAAGCGCTCATGTTTCGTTTTTATGAGAAAGGAACATTACTGTAAAAACATTCAATCTTGTAATCAATAAACATAACCTTCCAGTGTGTTATTACAGAACTTCATTTGTCTTCAGGTTTTACTTGCAAGCATTATTGGCTGTATGGCATGAAGGCCATTTTATGGAAGATACACATATCAGATGTGACAAAGATAACCTGCTACTAGAATATCTGTATTTCCAGAAAACTGCTAGAATAAACTACTACAGAGTGAAAATAAATAATAATCCTGAACTGCATTAGCTCTTACAAATGTCAGCTTTATGAAGACAGTGACTGAAAAGCAAGCATTATTCCTAGGTGTTGCTCTATATGCTATTAATTTTGTCAAACCTGGTATTTGGCATTTCAAATACAAAATGAGAATTTTCTCTGTGCTTTCAGCTTCATAGCAATAAGACAAACTTCCCAAGGGGAACGGTTTGTTCTCAGATTTATCCATCTAATATTTTTCCAACAGCAGGGACAATGTTTTCCGGGGAGAGGAGTTTAGTTTTGTTTTTAACATGGTAGTCACTTTAAACATGTCAGCATTTGGAAACAAAGCAGTTTTGCTAGAAATCTGGGCACAGTATCTCAGCTGAGTGGAGCCAGCTTAGAACTCTCTATTCAGGCCAGATGCTTGCAACATCTCTAAAGGTTCCTTGATTAATTGAGGTGAAACCACCCTGCATAACAGGGTCAGCACACACAAGCTTTCATTATTTTTTTCATTTACATCAATTAGAATTATGAAGGGCCTGGGGCTACTCCTGACTTCTAAAACCATGATCTTCTCCTAGGTGATGTTTAAATAGAACACCAGAAAGACTACATCATATTTCAATTAGAAATAAAACTTTTATTTCTTTCATCAATGACAGCAAGATTTGTATTAGGTTTATTGCTAAAGCAGGTTATTAACATATATCACTCAATGTGGTCAGGCTCTGAGGAGTTGGCACTTGGTGTATATCACAACAATCAACCTAAAGGTAGTGAATTTCACTTTTGCACAGACTGCAGTCAAGAGAGAATGAACATCTACTCCAAGAGATTTTGTGAATTTCAGTTTTCTCTTTACAAAAGCCTTTTTTAAGTGGTGTGCAAACTGCTGCTTTGTATTATGGCTCAACTGGAGAATGCCTTTACCAGGCTGGAAAAAACAGAAATGAAATGAACTTCAAGTCTTCTACCTTGAAAGCTAGATGAAAGGAGTAAGTCTACCACCCATGAAGGTGTCATAGTATATCACATGTCAGAATTAAAGAGGTATTCCAGAAGTGAACAAAAAAAAACCAACATGGTATTGATAATACTGTAATTTTCTACGGTCCAGTGTGTAAAAACAGACATCTCTCCTGCGGATGTGGTGTTCAAGGTGAAATCAATGCCACATTTTCCTTTTCTCAATGTAAGTTATTGTGTGTCACTGTAGCCTTGTCCGGCAATGCAAAATCTGACTCACCAAGTGTTTTATCAATACGTGCAAGTCAATTACTTGCAACAACATTATTGCTGCACATATAGTGAATGTTTTTGCAAATTTTAATAAAATTATTCTAAATGGTGGAATCACCTGGTTTGTTAAATACCATTTGGTCCATGCTGTGGCTGTGAAACCAACCATACAGAGCTGTGAACCTAAGTAGCCCAGCTTTTGTGTGAAAGGTCTTCTACTTACTCCGCTTTATTTCTCCCATTTCCTTTCCAAGCCTCTGTAAGACTCTCTAGTCTGTAACGCTAGTGAACATATTCATCCCACAGACAGAGACTGGTAATAATAGAAATGGAACTAAGGAATACATATTTTCTATTACTTTGTTGTGGTTTCAGCTGAATTGACCAAAACCAGAATGACAGATGGCTCACTCCCTTCAGAATCCTGCAAAGGGAGGAGAGGAAAGATAAAGAGATTTGGAAGTTTAGCATGAACTAAAACACTTTAACGAAGTATCGATATTAAAATAAAAAAAGAAAATAATTAAAAGAGACACAATATATACAAAACCATATCAAGCACCCAGGATAATGATCACATCACCAGCAGGCACTGGGGAAGTACCAGACTAGGCTCAACGATGAATGGGAACTGGGTTCCAGCTATGGTGTCAGAAATACACAGATCGGGGTCAAAGGTAAATGAACAGACAGGGTCCTCTTCGGACATTAACCACTGAAGGAAGAGAGTTGACCCCTTGGTCCCTCAGCTTATACTGAGCCGGGGGCAGAAGGGATGGAATACCCCAGTTGGTCAATTTTGGGTCACCTGTCCTGTCTGCTCCTCCCCGGGTTGTGACCCCTCTATGTTTTTTCCCTTTCTGACCCTCCAACGGGGCAAATAGCAAAATTAGCTGACATGAACTTGAGAATTGGAGATCCTATGGTCTACTGCTTCACAGATCTTGGGAGAGAGAAGAGGACCCTGGTCTCAGAAGAAGCACTTAACAAAAATGTACTCAAATATTTTCAGATAATATCAGAAGATTTCTTATGATAAGCACATTTGAGGCCATGCTGAGCACATATCTCAGGTCTCTTTCAAACTGAGTTTAATTGACCCACAAGAAGGATCAGAAGGATGATCTGGGGAACTACAATTCTGTCAGTTTGACCTCAGTGCCTGCAAAGGTCAGGGAACAGCTCATCCTGAGTGCCATTATGCAGCACATGAAGAACATCCAGGTGGTCATTCTCAGCTAGCATAGGTTCATGAAAGTCAGGCCCTGCTTGACAAACCTGATCTTCTTCTATGGCAAAGTGACCTGCTTGCTGGATGAGGGAAAGGCTGTGGATGTTGTTTGCCTGGACTTTGGTAAGGCCTTTAATACAGTCTCTTACAGTATCCTCCTGGAGAAGCTGGTTGTCCATGGATTAGATGGGAATACTGTCTGCTGGATTAAAAATTGTCCCTTCTAACCTAGACAATTCTACGGTTCTATGATTCTGTGTTTGATTTCACCAGCAGAAATGCACATTGCTGCTCTGCATGTGCTGTACTGAGCATCTCGCAGATCACTCTGATTAAAAAGACCTAGCTCTAGCAGCTGTAATTAGTAAATGTTAAGAAAGAAGAGGCTATAAACTGCCTGCAAGCTCGGTGGCTGGTAAATCCCAGGCGGATTGTTGTTCCTGATTTCCCTTCGATTTTGAGGTGAAATGAATGTGGACAATACATGTTACAGTTGGTGGACAAAGGCAGCATGCCATCTAGATGGATAGGCTTCTCATTCTACCTGTTGCTATACAAAGAATGCAAAACATTTTTCCATGTGATGAGTTACTATATGAACAGTAAATAGCTTTAACAGCTATGGATAACAGTTAAGTACTGAAGCAATAACGATTATCACAAAGTATATCTTTCTCAGTTCATTTACAAAAGTTCACAAACCTTGTCAGAAATTCCCAGAACTTGGTGTAATTTACCTTACTTTCTGTTCCATCCTGATGCTTTCTAACTGTAATCAAACCATATTTAAATTTAGAAATAAATCAAAATAAAGTGTAGCAGGACTGTACTATAGGCAATAACAATTAAACGCCTAACTTCTGGCTGGTAATGTACACCACAGCAGTTCTTGCAAGGTAGGCATAGATAATGAAAGCACAGAGTTCATTACATGTATTAGATATTACAGTTGTGACCATATGAAATCTCGAGGGGTGGGAGAGGGAAGTGAAATTTCTGCCATATGATCCACTGGTATATGAAATTATGACAGGATCTTTGCTCCATCAGATACTCTGTGTTCAGCTCCTTTTCATGAAGCTGGAAGGGATTTATTTTCACATAGAACTTTGCCCTGAATTGATATTATAATGATTCTTGTAATTTTGGTCTTTTTCTCTATCTGATCTGATACGTTAGATGTTGACAGTAACTTTGAACATATGATTCTTCTGTAGATTTTGACAGAGTGCTGTTATTTCCTGTATAATAACAGTTTCAATTTCCTGTTCACCATTTTAGTTTTTCATACAGTGATCACAGAATAAAATCTTCGGGGAAGACTGAATATAGTTTGATCTATAGACATGGCTGATTAATGAAATGATAAAACTCATTCTTCGTACCTAACAGATAATTTTGAAATGATTACACATTCCTCTTCCTTTTATAGAGCTGGTTTCATGACTATCAAAAATAAGAGAAGCTGGTTAAGAAGCTTCTGATTTTTTTTTTAAAGTTACAAACATTAATTTAATATGGGAGTGTAATTAAACAGCTACAAAAAATTCAATACATTTTTGCCCATTATATAAATTTAGAAATTGTAGAAAGTTGATTTTAGTGACTGAAATATTTCTGTAAAATTTTACAATGCAGTTCACACATTTATTTTTAATTAAGAAGACCCTTCTGCCAACAGTTTACACTATAGAAACAGAATAGGTCAAATCACCTCTATTATGAGCTGGAATAGATCCACTGATGACACTGAAGCAATTTAGGTATGCTGAGCTATATTTAAACTAAGAAATAGTGCTGTACACTAGGGGTAGGTCTATCAGATGCCAGGATGTCCTCTATGCATGAGGGACTCCTATGGACCAGGTTTAATGTGATATTGTGAACTGAACACCCATCAGCAGCTAAAGCACAGCCAGGTTCCCTTGTGAAGCATATTCTCCTTGTTGAATTTAATCTGAAAGTAATACTACTGGTGCTTGTGGACACTCTTCAGTGTGAACCAAATCACCACAAAAAATGCAACTAGAAGGATTCAATTCAAAATACCCTTTTGATGGAAACTACACTGACATTGTAGATGCATCTGATACAGTTTTGGAGAATTTCTCCTGCATGATCCTGAAAAAAAATATTCCATGCAACTTTGGAGTTTAAGATGTCTGTTGAATCAGTACTGAGTTAGCTTTTTTAATTCCCTGCTAGTTTACATCCATACTTTAGAGGTAC
>VZTM01019057.1:0-10947 GCA_013400555.1 Jacana jacana
TCCTGCCACTCAGCAATGGTTACTCACTGTAAAAAAATATATTTTCAACAAAAAATGAACTTTGGAGACCGGAATCTTATTCTGCAACCTATGTTAAAGAAAATAATTTTAGGTTGCCTTAGAAATGACCTAGAGAGGCCTCCTACTGTAAAGTGATGGTTTTCATTCTCCATCTTCAGTCAAATTTTAGCATCCTTCCTGAGGGAACCAGCTGTCACTTGGTTAAAGCTTTGGAAATCTATGCACTAGCCCACTTTTATTTCATCAAGACAATTCAGATAATGTGGACATTTCCAAATAGCTATTGGAGAGAGTGTTAGCATCCACTGGGTGATCAAGACTGGGATTCATCTGACTAAATGTTGACAGCAGTGATGTAGCCACATATTTTTTATCTTGTCACCCCAGCCAATAAGAGAAACAGGATCATGATTCATTGTGTCCTTAAGAAAATGTTCAGGATATATCAAACAAATTACTGTCCCTCTCCTTCGACAGTAATGGAGCGTACCTGGATTGCTCAGAGGTAGACATCCAGTGTAGATATCTAATAGTAAAGACTATGAATCTTTACAACATAAATATTGGGGGTGTGTGTGTATTTTTGTTTGGTTGGTTTTGGGGTTTTTTTGGCTGCTTTTTTTTGTGTGTGTGTTTTTGTTTGTTTGTTTTGTTTTGTTTTGTTTTTGTTTGGTTTGGTTTGGTTTGGTTTTGGTTTTGGTTTTGTTTTGTTTTTATTTTGTTTTGTTTTGTTGGTTTTGTTTTCTGTAAGCCAAGTTTTCTGAGTCGTTTCTATTAGATTTCTCAAGACTATTTCAGACTAGATGTACTAAAAACTTCTAAAGCCCATCCGAGTCTAACTTTTGAGTCAAAAATGAAGTAAACATCTCTGAAGGGTCATTCATCTGGCCCTGTGTTAGGCATCTGAATTTCTCTGTTGACTGTTTATGTTTAATTTTGTATCTTGGAGTATGATTCTGCCCATGGAGATTTGTGACCTAAAAAGCATATCAATGTTTAACATCTGGTATCACAGAAGATAGCCACCACTGTAGCACCCAAACTTTCTTTCACGTCTTCTGAAAATGTAGGTCTTTGATGATTTCTAGGGAACTATTTAGACATGTATTCAAATTTTATGATGCTGCACTGACCTTATACTTCCACTTATATCACCTTCTGTGATATAATACACGCCCAGACCTTGTTGTTTAAATAATATATGGAAAGCTTTGGAGCTGATCTTCACTGTCTTGGTAGCCCATTCTTCACAGTCCAGGTCGGTGCCTTCTTATTGTCCTGGTTCCAGGATGGACAAGGTTAATTCTCCTAGCAGGGCACAGGTATTCCATCCCATGGGAGCCTTGCCCGGTGGGTAGTGGGGAGCTGGCCAGGATGGGGAGGTGGACAAGAGCTGGCTGGGCAGGGGAGGAGGACAGGAAGTTGGGGGTGCTTGCTGTGTGCTTTTATTGTGTGAGTGGAATTGTCGCTGGTCACCGTGTTGCTTGCTTTGTTCTTGTGGATTCTGCTATGCAAATTACTACATGGTTTATGTACTCCCTGCAATGTTGTTTATCACCTCTGGGAGAGGCATCAAGTTTATAATCTTGCTGTCCTGTGTGGTATCAGTGTATGATGTGGTGGCATCACTGTTGATGTTATTGGGGAGTGTTTCTGTGGAATTCCTATCCTTCCCATTCCTTGGGCAGCATCTCTTGGAATTTATTAAAAATCTCACCCAGGCTGTGGGCGGAAGGGAGGGGGATGGTTTCCCAGCTCTCTCACCTCCTTTTTCTCNACTTAGGTCTGTGTGCACTAGGCATGTAATATCTACTGTAACGCTATCACTGTATCATCTGCATGAAAATCACTTCTTACCACAGTCAAAGGGTTAGCTAATTTTGGGTTGTACCCTAGGAAAGAATTCTTCCCAGAAAGANAACCCTGCGGCGGCCACTCGCTCTTGAGCCCATCCACAGTCAGGAAGGCAAAATCAGAAGAAAAAGGCAAAACTCGTGGGTTGGGACAAAGGCAGTTTAACAGAACAACAAACCAGTAACAAATAACGCGGATAAAGTAGTATAAAAACACGATTACAATGCCGACCGCTCACCGACTGCGCCCGGGACCGTCCCTGCCCGCTCCCCGCACCCTCGACTTCCTGTCCCCTCCCCTTCCCGGCCAGCTTCTGTCCCCCTCCCCAGCTCCNCCCTCCCCTTCCCAGCTCCTGACCCCCTCCCCTGCCCGGCTAGCTCCCCACTGCCCCCTGGGCATGGCTCACGTGAGATGGAATACCTGTGCCCTGCTAGGAGAATTAACCCTGTCCTTCCTGGAACCAGGACACAGCACTTAGGTCTGTGTGCACTAGGCATGTAATATCTACTGTAACGCTATCACTGTATCATCTGCATGAAAATCACTTCTTACCACAGTCAAAGGGTTAGCTAATTTTGGGTTGTACCCTAGGAAAGAATTCTTCCCAGAAAGAGTGGTCAGTCACTGGAATCAGCTGCCCAGGAGGTGGTGGAGTCGCCATCCCTGACTGTGTTTAAGAGTAGATTAGATGTGGTGTTGAGGGATCTGGTGTAGGGGAAAGCTTTGTAGAGTAGGGCTGATGGTTGGACTTGATGATCCCAAGGGTCTCTTCCAACCTGAATGGTTCTATCATTCTATGATTCTAATTATGTCATTACTACCAAGCTCCCCAGTATCTGCAAGAAGGCAGTGTTGCTTCTATACAACACAGTGTATCAACAACACAGTGACTTCAGAGTGATGGGAAAAATTCCAAGTGTCCTCATTTCGGAAGCCACACAAGAAAATCACATTTACCTTTCAGTTGAAATTTCAAATCAAACTACCTGCACACTTTCATTCTCATTATTTAGGAAAAAAAAATAAATAAAAAAACCAAAGAGTTTGAGCAAATGAGTAAAGAAAGGACAAAAGAGAGATCTGTCTATCCTAGAAAAAAAGCGCGAGCAAACAAACCAAAAAGACCCCAGAAAAATCTCCCCTCACATGCATAGAGTGATCTTTATTAACATTTAATGTCCATGAAATTAATTTTGAAAAGTAGGCCTTGGAAATTCATCTTGTAAAATCAATTCTTTATTTTTCCAGGCACAAGTGGAAGGGGAAAGTCTGTGATAAGAGAGTTAGTAGGGGTCCCATCAAACTTGTAAATGGAGAGTTATTTATTCATCACTGCTCTTATTACTCTGCATCTTAATGCCCTCTCAGTAACAAATTTTGCATTATTACTATATCTATATGCCTTTTCCCTTTTTATATACACATTCTTTGTTCAGCTTTCTCTGCCCAGGATGTCTGTGCACATGTCTTTACGATTGATATGTACAGTATATACGCTGAGTTCAGAAGACTTGCTGTAAAAGGTCTAGCCCAACTGTCTCGATGTCCTCCCTGATGTCCCATCATTATGAAAAATGGCTACCTTAAAACCAGGACAGCAACAAATTTCACACTGTTGGTCTTGTGCTTCATTTTAGCATTTACAGCAGCATTGGGAACCGACTAGAAAACTTAAGTTGTGTAAGGTCAGGGTATATACTAACACCACACTGGGCAGACAAGATCATAAACACTCTGCTGAATGTGGCCTATGCTCTTTAGTAAAATAAAGAAATTAACACAGACATCAAATAGTTTAATAAAGTGTCCCTAAATCTGTTCATCCAGGCATCAGCCATTCAAAAATACAATTATAAGTTTGGAGGCTATTTTTAGGGTTGTTTTAAGGGCTCTAAGGGTGTAATTTAATTGCTTTGATTTTTTGAATTCTGCTAAATTGACATGATTCTGACTATTTTCAAAATGATGATAAACCTCACTGAAGACAACAGTTGCACCATTTCTCTCATGTTTGAGTCTGCCTTTTATGTGTATGTATGATGGTAAAATATAGAAATGTAGTATATAGTAGTGTCCTACCCACACACAGAGGTGAGAAAAGAGCTATTACTAAACTTTGTTACTAAGAGTTACTAATCTATGAGCAGTTATTCTGGGTTTTTTTGTTTGTTTGTCTACTTGTTTTTTCTTATCATCTCCTGAAAGAGAAAGCTGACCACATTAAAATTTTTGGTCTGATAGCACTTATGACACAGAGTTGGGGAATAAACAAAGTAACCCAAATTGTTCAACAATTTAATTACAAATTTTCATTCTGGAATCTCAGGAATCTTTGGCTGTACCATATTCAAGATAAGGGCTGACATTTTGTATATGCACCAGTGTGCCCAGGTGGCCAAGGCCAACAGCATCATGGCCTGTATCAGGAACAGCGTGGTGAGTAGGACTCAGGAAGTGATTGTCCCCCTCTACTTGGCACTGGTGCAGCCCCATCTTGAGCACTGTGTCCAATTTTGGGCCCCTTACTGCAAGAAAGACATTGAGGTGCTGGAGCTGGCCCTGAGAAGGGCAACAAAGCTTGTGAGGGGTCTGGAGAATAAGCCTTATGAGGAGAGGCTGAGGGAGCTGGGGTTGTTCAGCCTGAAGAAAAGGAAGCTGAAGGGAGACCTTATCACTCTCTACAACTGCCTGAAAGGAGGGTGTCGAGAGGCTGGTGTCGGTGTCTTCTCCCAAGTTGCAGGTGATAGGACAAGGGGAAATGGTCCCAACAAACAATGAAAACAAGAAGATGCTATAAATTACTTCTAATATTTTTGTTTTGAGCACTCAAAGTGATTTCTCTAGGCAGCTCTTAGGATTTCTGATAAAGAGTTGTACATGAAATCAAAACATCATTACAGAGGTCTGCTTTATGCTGGTAGGCAATCCTTTCCATCAGGGAGTGGTTTTCACAGCAAGGAATTTCTTCATTCAAAGCGATTCCAGCCCATTCTTTGTCAGACTATTCTGAATGCCAGAACTCTTTCTGAGGGTGATAGAAGGTAATTCTCTCTCTAGAAGCAGACAAGATTGTCTTCAGAAGCCAGTCAGAAACCAGTTGGTGTCCATGTGGAAATGTGGTTAGGGTTTATCCATATGTAAGATTTGGTCCTATGGGAAGAAATAGATATCTTAATTTAAAAATAAATAAATAAATACTAACAGTGTACAGTAAAACAAAGAAAAAAAAGTTATTCATAGCTTTCTACAGAAAACCCCCAAACTATCCAATATTTTCAATGATTTCCTGTTCTGCGAAGGAGACAAAAAAATATTCTACCTATATTATTCTACCATAATCAGTATTAACCCTCTTTTCCCCGTTATAGTTGAAATCCATTACATCTAATCATTAACACCTTTATCTCTCCTTAAAGATCCAGAATAATGAGTCTGTCTTCCCTTGCTTGTGTTTCTTTGTTTTGTCTACATTTTGTAGATAGTTGCAGTCTCTCAGCTGCAATACTTGTACTTTAAAATATGTCCATAGTTTTTTGCATTTTTTTCCCCTAAGGCTTTTCATGTTTTTTTTTTTTTAACTCCACCTTTTGTTTTCCTTTGCTACTTTCACAATGAAAACTTGAAATACATAATGGGAACAAAATAGTTTCATTATGGATTTCCTTCTTGTGAGAAACTAGGAGGTAATAATTAGATATTCTTAATTATTATTTTGAACATTTCAGCAGCTCTAAAAACTATTTTTGAGAGGTGGTGAGGGCAGGGGAGTGAAGCAATGTAATTTTCTGTTACTCATTTCCCCTGTAGAGACCTGACTGCCAATAAACTCTTGCCACAGCACCACCTACAGTGGTGGTCTAGCTGCAGGCTAGTATGGGGAGAGATTAAGCTTTTGCATCTATAGTGTTACAGTTCCTGGGGGGCTCCTGCACTGCTGTTTCGGTAAAGAGATTTATAGAGGCATTTGGTGAATTTTAGTAATTTTGTTATCAGTCTGTAGCCACAGAAATGTGCATGCAGAGATCACTGCCATATTAGGCACTGCTGCAATTTTAACAAATCATCCTACTTGCCTACCTTATGTCTTGTTTTATGTCAAACTTTCTGTTAGGAAGATATAAGACAACTTATATTCAGAAACAGATCATGGCTCTGGTCAGGTAGTGCAGAACATCCTGAGAATGAGGTGGAGAGACAAGGTAGGGACTTCATAGGAGAAGGGGACCACTTGACAGTGTAAGGGTGACATAGCTGAGAATACATAGTCCTTTGCACTCTCCTTAAGAGTCACAGAAATCTCGGGAAGAAAGAGGTGTGACCCAATCATGGATATTTCATTGTTAGAGTCCTCAAGAGACTCTTAGTGCTTGTTGTCTCTAAGTTATATTCTCCCAGCCAATTCAAGGTTGCTAAGAATCAAGCTTCCAGGATGAACGTCTTCATGTACTGTAAATGAACTACAAGGTTAACTCCTGCTAAGAGTGTGAGAATTGATATCCAGATATCAATCCCCATTCTCACCCTGTGACCCATGGGGTATCAAAATGATGAGTGGTTTCTGTTTGATTAAACAGGAGACAGAACTGGGTGTTCAGTTGCTACCTCTCAAGGTAACATCTGTCCTTTTCAGTGCCTCTGTATTCTTGTTTGTTAAATTATTTTTTGTTTTGGCAATGGCTTTTAAATTTTGGCTTTTGCATGTGTGTTTGAAATTATAATTTCCTTTCCTTGTATCTTTCCCTTCATCTACTGTGAGCTGTACTTCCTTTTCTACTTTTTTTTTCCTCTTGGTTTCTAGATCTTTGGAAGTGAGACAGTTAAATGCTCAGGAATTTCTTGTGCTTATATAGCACTTATAGATAGTTAACAGTAGGTGCAGTTATGATCACATCCCAGCTATGTTTTGAAACTACAAGTAAGGTGCTGGTATAATTACAGTTAATGGCAAAACACTTTCGTGTTTCAAATTAATTGTCTTTCTACATTGTTCCACCCCTCCACCCCCCAACCCTCCCACTTGTTTTTGTCATTCTTTTGTAATTTCTTTTGTGCTCAGAAAAAAACAAAAAACCCCAACTTCCTCACAGCTCCTCTGAACAGTGAAAAACAGAACTGTTGATAATAGACATAATCCTTGTGCTTCTGATGCAACTCAACTCCAGTGAGTTCGCAGCACTGCTCTTTGATTCCCAAGTAGAGAAGGAGAATGGTCCATATCCAAGCCTTGACTACATTACATTTAAGTCAAGAGAAGCTGCCACTGGTGGGTTTATATGCATCATCTTTCCACAACAGCATCACAGTTCTCCTCTCACAACATGCAGGAAGTAGGTATCTGTGAAAACAGGCGTTCCACCAATCAGTCGCACCCGTTAATACATCGCAAAGACGCGATATAATGCGACATAATTCACTCTTCATACAGGATTACATACATTTGCAATGTGACATTATTCAGCCAGAATTGCTGTATTATGCAGTGCATATTTACAAAATACTATCCCTGTAATACTGTGCTTTTGTATCTATGCAGATTATTAAAAATGGCTAATCTTAAAATCATTGGACATACACTGTGGTCAACAGAGAAGAGTCTCAGCTTTTGTGTGTTGGTATAACAACATTATGGTTAGTGGAGCTGAGGTCCTGGCCTTATTTCTGCTCCATTATTGTGCTGTTTTATACAAAGGATGAAATTTGTGCCTCCATTACATCCTGCAACACTTGAGTAATTCTTCAGAAATCAAAGACGAGTCTTGGATTCACATTGTTTTTTTCCGACGCAGTGTCTGAATACTGTTAGAGTGATAACATCTTCCTCTTTTTTCAAGTTCTGCAGAGTCTCAAACCACAGATACAGGATCTGAAATCTGAGTCAGACCCCAAAATATTCAAAACTCATAGGAAAACAGAACTGCCCTTTCAGTTTCATGCAAAATTCTTATGAAACATGACCAAATAGAGATTTTCTTTAACTCCTGACTGAAACATAAATAGACACCTAAAAGGCAAGGCTTCATATTAATGTAGATCTAGTAAAAAGCTAAGACACACCTTCTTAACATCTACAGGCCTTTTGATTCAGAGACTATTACCTATTGCACAGCACTACTGAACTCACTGCAACCAGCAAAGGTGGAAAACATCTTACCTAACACAGAAATATAAAGCCAGTGATCCTCAACTCTAAAGCCATGCACCTTCATAAAATGAGCTGAAGAGTGACTCATCCTTCAAAAACATGACCATTATCACCAATGCAGGAAGATCCTAATGCTGGAATCTACATAGATGGAATAAATCCATGGTGCAAACCGATATGGGGGAATAAAGGATTGGAATTTTAATTCTTATGATTATTCACTGTATTTTTGAAGGGCAGTTTCATCTTCTGATAGAACTGGGGCAGGTGAGTGGAAATGAATTTGTAAAAGAGGATTTTATTTAGTTTGGGAAAGTATTTTCCACCCGGCTCTGAAATATAAGCTTAATATTGTAGGTGATTATAACTGCCTCATGTCTGTCATGGGCTGACATTATGATATTCACTTATTACTTGCATTTGCACCACTGTAGCCTTGTCTAGCAAGTGTGATAATGTTCTCTTAAAATTTAAAATTATTTTAGTAAGTTCAAAGGAACAATTTTATAAACATAGAAAGTGCTGAGCCGGTAGGGACACTGAGAGTTTCACCCCTCTCACACCCACCATCATAAATCCAGCCTGTTTTCAGCACAATGAATTGGTCTGTTTGTAAATGCCGAGAGAAGAATCCATCCATTGTCTGCATGATCTCCAGCCACAAATGCTTCATTACAGTAAAGGCAAATGATAACCCTTTTCTGTACCACACACAAATCCAGAAAGTACTGTACAAACTCAGCAAATAGATGGGAAGATTGCACAAAGCTTATCCCCTTGCCCAGCACTAAAAGCAACCACAACCTCAAATAAAACNGAGAAGAGAAGAGAAGAGAAGAGAAGAGAAGAGAAGAGAAGAGAAGAGAAGAGAAGAGAAGAGAAGAGAAGAGAAGAGAAGAGAAGAGAAGAGAAGAGAAGAGAAGAGAAGAGAAGAGAAGAGAAGAGAAGAGAAGAGAAGAGAAGAGAAGAGAAGAGAAGAGAAGAGAAGAGAAGAGAAGAGAAGAGAAGAGAAGAGAAGAGAAGAGAAGAGAAGAGAAGAGAAGAGAAGAGAAGAGAAGAGAAGAGAAGAGAAGAGAAGAGAAGAGAAGAGAAGAGAAGAGAAGAGAAGAGAAGAGAAGAGAAGAGAAGAGAAGAGAAGAGAAGAGAAGAGAAGAGAAGAGAAGAGAAGAGAAGAGAAGAGAAGAGAAGAGAAGAGAAGAGAAGAGAAGAGAAGAGAAGAGAAGAGAAGAGAAGAGAAGAGAAGAGAAGAGAAGAGAAGAGAAGAGAAGAGAAGAGAAGAGAAGAGAAGAGAAGAGAAGAGAAGAGAAGAGAAGAGAAGAGAAGAGAAGAGAAGAGAAGAGAAGAGAAGAGAAGAGAAGAGAAGAGAAGAGAAGAGAAGAGAAGAGAAGAGAAGAGAAGAGAAGAGAAGAGAAGAGAAGAGAAGAGAAGAGAAGAGAAGAGAAGAACTTTTCAATGGTATTAAAAAATGAAATGTGAGAGAAAAAAAGACCCCAAACCCTACTTGACAGATTGCATAAGGGCATTAAAATTAAAAAATGCACTCAAGTATCCTGTTGACCAGTGAAGACTTGTAATTTCTATTGTCTTTAACAGAAAGTGTAAGGTTTATTGATTTCCTATTGTCCACTCTTTGTATTTAGAGGTCAAGTTCATTGACCATTCAGCATCTTAACATATTATGTTCCCTCCCTTTCTCTAACAAATGGTATCTGAAATGTCATCAGAACCTTTAGTTGACTAGACCTGGTAAGAAGTTTACATGAGAGATATATATATTTGAGAAGTAAAATGACATGATTACATAGCAGCCTCTGGGAATAAAACAGTGACCTCAGTCATAAGGCAAGGACTGCAGGGATTCCTTTCAAGGCTGAGTTTCTGTTTTCTCCAATTATGCCACACAGGAGATATTTCCATGGGAAAAATTTATGTCAAATTCTGATCTTAGGCTTGTTGTCTGAGTGCAATGACACTCACAGAGACTGGATATCTGTCCCTTTCCACTTCTGACAAGGAGGCAAACAGTGACAGAGGGGAAAAAGTCATGAACCTATCCTATTAACAAAAGGGACATTCGCAAACTGTATTCACAGAATCTTACTGGGCAACACCAGTTATTGAAGAACTTGCTGTGGTTGTGTCTTTGTAGTACCATCTGTTTTTCCATGTCAGGAAAAGTCAGCACTTTTCATACAATCTTTCCCATGAAAAAATCAACTTAAGGTAGGGCAACAGCTCGTTTCTGAATAAACAGCTTGACAGACTGTGACAAAGGCAGCTTATCTATCCTCCTGCCATCTACTTGCTTACAGAAGAATTGCTTGTGGAGTGTTGTCAGTACTCAGTACCAAGACTTGGACACAAGTCTTCTATGAGGAGAAGTCATAAATCTTAACATGGAGTTATTGGTTTGATGCCTTTTTCATTCTTGAGACCTGTGCCATACACATCTGTCCCCTGGTAGATCTGTTGCTCCAGTACAGGATTCATATGTCGTTCTTCAAAACCGCACAACATGTCACCATTGCTTAAATTTTGCTGGGATATTCTCAGAAATCAGCCATGTAATGTCACTTTTTGTTTGTGGGGTTTTTTTTGTTTGGTTGGTTGGTTGGGGTTTTTTTGTGTTTTTTGTTTGTTTGTTTGTTTGTTTGTTTGTTTGTTTGTTTGTTGTTGTTTTGTTGTTTTTTTTTCCCTCCAAACCAGGTTTTGGGTTTGGTTTTTAATTTTTATATATTTATCTCTTTATTTATTTATTTAATATTTGTTAACTCTGGCAGCATAATCTTGTGAGCTTCCAAGCATCGAATGTTCAGTGCTTGGTAGCCACCTCTCCATATAAAGTTATGTCTTTATCACTGTCTTCAGATCTCTTCAGGAATATTCACTGTGTCAAATTGTCACCCTTGTAGAAAAAAAAAAAAAAAAAA
>VZTM01019067.1:904-11223 GCA_013400555.1 Jacana jacana
ACACACAGGCTGATAACTCACTTTCATAGGCCTAGTTTCCTCAGAGAACTAGGCAGAAAACCAAATGAAGAGCATCAGATTCAACTAAAATATGTACGTGAAAGCTGAGTCAATAGCGACAAACTCTATGAATATGAACAATATGTGTGTTCGTCTTTCAAGGTTTAAATAATAATAAAAAAAACACTATTCTCACTTAAAAATAACAGATTAGCTTGTCATTTACAGGGTCAGACCTGCATTTTTCTGATTTACTGCTAGTTGCTTTTTAATCTAAGGTGTTTTAGGTTGAGAATTAATAGACAGTTTGCATTTTATCTAAGTTGTCATGGCTGGCTGCTATATTGAAAACAACCCAAAACCTGAAATAAACACATCTGGATTAAAAAGAGCAAACATTAAGTAAAATAATCTGAACTAAGATCTGCTCTGCTTAGTTTATTGAAAAATGTACAAATAACAGGAATGGAGGGCTTTTCATTACAAAGTCACTACAGTGATGACATCTGGAAGCCAAGCTTTTCTTTTCTATGCCACATCCCTCTCTATGCCACATTTCCTCCTTTCCTAGCATATAGCATATCATCTAGTAGGATAAGAGAGTTTTCAGAGCTCTCCAGAGCTCTCAATAAGATGACTAACCTCATTTTATTGATTTACAGGCATTATGCTTGGTCCCAAAGAAAGACAGATACAACAGCATTGCTTCTACTTCATTCCTGCTAAACATTAAATCCCAGAATGATATGGTTTAGGTTGTGTTAAGATGTAGAACAGTCTCAAAACAATTATTCTTCACTGAAATACACTTACTAATATATAAGAAAGGAAAAAAAATCTCTTTTTAGCCCTTAACATTATTTTAAAGCCGGTGGTATCATGGGAAGCTTCATTTGCTAATTTAACACAAAGAGCCAAACCTGCTACCAATATTTAGATTCAGTCTCTTTGTAAGAGGAAGAAGTGGGACTTTGCCCTAGCCTGAAAGAACCAGAACACTGTGGGAAATTGAACTGAGGTGTAGTGTTACAGCTTCTTGCCATAAGGAATAATTGCATTCTACAGATACTCAAGCTTTGGAATGAATGTTACTCCAGGAAACATAATAGCCACTCAGAATCCAAAGAAACAGAACTATTGGGCTGAAAATGTACTATGATCACTGCTCATTAGCTAAAAGGCTGAAAAGCTTCAGTCATATTATATATTCCCAGCTAAATCACTGCATGTTGACATTCCAAATAAATGGCATAATCACTAGCAGTGCTAAAATTGGGGTGCAGAAGTTCCTTGCTCCCAAGAATAATAGTTGATGTTATATCTGGGTAAAGCTCTACTTTGACAACTACAGATTTAGAAATCAATACAAACACTTTCAAAGCACACTCATAACCTGAAATGGTGTGCATTAGAATGAAACATTCATCCTTTTAACAAGCCTGATAACTATAATATAGTGAACCGGGTGATTTATTTCTTTAAGCATTTTGCCAATAACCTCTTCTGAAGGTTCTCTGCTCTGGGAGAAAAGAAGCATTTTAAATACACTTATTTTGTTGGAATAGACAATTTTATAAAGTGCACACCAAAGTGGATGTGCTGAAGAATTTTTTTAATAAGAAAGAAAAACTTGACGTAGAGTAACAAAATTTCATGGTAGCGGTGGACTGCAAAGGGTTTTTTGACAGTTCAGATCCCAAAAGAAAGACTGCTTGATGGACATTCTTATTCTTATTTGCATCTCCATTATGGCTAAGAAAGTTTTAACATGGAAAAGAATATTAAATAAGTAGTCTACATTGCTTAAGCTATCTTAAAATGAAGCTCAGCAGCTGAAATTCAGGAAGCATGCCACCATCTTGTGAGATAATATTGCACAAACCACCAGAAAATACTCTATGGATAACTTTGAGATGATATTTTAAAAATACTTTCTGAAAACACAAGCTTATTTTCATGCTCTTACACCACAGGAACTGTCTCTACCTCTTACTACAATGGTAATACAAAGTAACTTGACTACAGGCTGTGATGACATGTTTTATCATAGCTCCATTGTACTCTTACTGCAAAATCACCAATACATTACACTTACAATTTTTTTATCTGTAGAGGAATATGATTTTGCAATTCTATTAATAATCTGTTAGGTAAATTAAGAGCCCAAAGCAAAAAAAAGATAACCATTGTTTTTATACAAAAAATTATACATAAGACCAAAAATGGGCTTTTAACGTGAGATATAGTTTTAAACAGAAAGATGATGATGTCTTAGGTTAGTGAAGTATTGCATTTAAGAAAAATCATGCAAATGCATATAACCTAATTTCAGTATTAATGGCACTGTCAGACTGCTTAAAAACACTTCATTAAAAGAAAACAAACAAACAAACAAAAAAACCCCCATACTTTAAACGATATGTAAGGTATGCATTTAACTGAGACAAGAGATGCATGAGGGATTGAGTCCACCATCAACAAGTTTGCAGATGATACCAAGCTGTGTGGTGGTGTTGATACACCAGAGGGATGGGAAGTCATCCAGAGGGATCTGAACAGGTTGGAGAGGTGGGTCCAGGTGCATGTCATGAGGTTCAACAGGAGCAAGTGCAGGGTTCTTCACCTGGGCCGGAACAATCCTCACTTTCAATACAGACTGGGGGATGAGGTATTAGAAAGCAGCCCTGAGGAAAGGGACTTGGGGTGCTGATGGATGAGAAGCTGGCCAGGAGCAGGCAGTGGGCACTTGCAGTCCAGAAAGTAATCACATCCTGGGCTGCATCAAAAGATGTGTTGCTGGCAGATCCAGAGAGGTGATTCTACCTCTTCACTCTGCTCTGGTGAGACCTCACATGGAGTACTGTGTGCAGGTCTGGAACCCTCAATACAGGAAGGACATGGACCTGTTGGAGAGGGTCCAGAGGAGGGCCATGGAAATAATCAGGAGGTTGGAGCATCTTTGGTACGAGGACAGGCTGAGGGAGCTGGGGTTGTTCAGCCTGGAGAAGAGGAGGCTCTGGGGAGACCTTATAGCAGCCTTACAGTCCCTGAAGGGGGCCTACAGGAAGGCTGGGGACAGTCTGTTTACAAAGGCCTGCAGTGACAGGACAAGGATCAATGGCTTCAAGCTGGAGAACAGCAGATTTCTAATGGATGTTAGGAATACATTCCTTACTCTGAGGGTGGTGGACCACTGGAAGAGTTGCCCAGGCAGGTGATTGAGGCCCCTTCTCTGGAGATATTCAAGGTGAGGCTTGAGGAGGCCCTGGGCAACCTGGTCTAGTTGAGGGTGTCCCTGCTGACTGTGGGGAGGTCAGAGTAGATCACCCTGGAAGTCCCTTCCAGCGTGGGACATTCTATGATTCTATGCATGAGCCTTTTACAGATCTTTGTTAATACCTATCTGTGGCTTACAGATAGTCAGCACAGATTTATGTCAGAAGTAGCTTTTTCTTACATACTTTATTCAGATAGGTGCAAGATGTTTTGGAATCCACTGTTGTCAAAATACCATTTTCAGGTCAATGAAGACATTTTAATTTTTGCCTCCTATGCCAATCTGGGATTTATGCTGTCAAGAATTGTTGAAGGCACTTGTAACAATTTGGCAAAATAGAACATGCATGTCCTCGACCATCAAGATGTTGTGTCATTTGGGGCTGTAGTGGTATGCCTCCTGCTTCCAAATCTCCCAATGACCACAAAAATGTCACTGAACCAAAAGAGCAAATTTATTTTGTCTAACATTCAATCTAGACATGTTTTTCTAACCATATCCTGTCACTGCCAGGATACATTAGATTTTAAAAAGGCAGAATCACAGGGTGACTTTTCCAGAGTCAAAAACAGATTCACAGGATGATAACAAATATTCTTTCAAGTGGGCAGACAGACAAGAACATATTTCTACATAGGCTGTAAATTTAAATTCTCAACCTGACTGATGCCAAAATGTGTAGTAGGGACACCACAGGCTGCAATTCTGCAGCTAGGATGCAGCTATCTTGATGATGCTGAGCAAAATGCATTCTTGATTAAAAGCTTTTCACTTGATAAAGCTCAGCAATAACCCAAGGCTCAAATTTTATTACTTTGGAGACATTTTTTACCCAACGGGATCTGGAAAAATAAATGGCTTTCCCTTACAAAGAATTGATTAGATAGAATCAAAATGAATGGAGGAACAGCATTCTTTTCTCAGAAGGTAATTTGTAAATATGCAACAATTCCAAATTCTCAGCATAAAGTGAATTTAGAAAATATCTGGTAGCAGTAATTATCTACTTTATGCATGTCAAGAGCTACACCAGAGAAAGATCTCAGTATTTTAATCCACAGTCCAATATAACTTAATAAAACTAAACTTTATAAAATTAGTCTGGAAATATTTTCATGTAAAATGAGCTATTTTGATGGTTGGCTAACAACAAGATCTGGAACAGTAAAAATTTGTTCTTATTGCCTGATGATAACAAACTCGAGTACAGGGTTGTGTCACATTTAAACTGTTACCCAGAAATCCAAATGTATATGGTTTCTTGAAGATGATACATATACAGGTACATGGTACTTAGGGATGCTGTATTGCTGGAAGGCTTTTGTATGCACTTGGAAGAATTGAAGTCAAATAACTTTTACAGCTCTTATTAAACATTGAGCACTTTTAAAAGAAAAAAGTAAAGAAACATTCAGTGGCATAAATACAACAGATTTAAAGCCTGAAGGGTTTTTCTTTGACCCACTATTACCTTATCCTCTTTTTATACCTAGATATCTGAGGTTCAAAGTTTATCTTATTTAAGCTTCTATAATTAAGACAGATGAAGTCAGTACTTTCCGAATAGTCGTCTACTGTATTGTCAGATAGTTTTAAATACTGGGGATTTTGCAGGTTAAGAAAAAAGTAGTGGTCAGTGCAAGTGTCTTACAAAATCAGTGATACTAATTGCTATTCTTCTGATACCAACCTCTCTCATCTGACATGTAAAAATACAGCTCTAGAGGAATATTACAAGAATAATAAAATATGGAATCTAGCTATCAGTATAGGAAAGCTGAATATGAGCAAGCAATTAGTGATGATATATTTCCAAACAATAGTGGCACAACCATATTCATACATAAAATATATCTTTTGCCTTCAGTATATATGTAGCCATACCAAGTTGAAACCAGCAGTATATTTCTGATATGGTACAAATCAGATGTGTGTATTTAGGCCCAGTATCAAACTAAACTGAGAAATAAGTATTAAATTTGAGAAAGAACCAAGCCTGTAAACAAACACCAGGGTCTCACAGAGCTTTTCAATAAGCAATAAATTTGATGGTGCTATCTGTGGGTTTTTTTTCTGGTGCAACTGACATTCAAGAAAAGATCAGTTTATGCAAACAGGCTTGCCTCCCCCTCCTGCCTCTTCATTAGCCTTCTAAATTAAATTTATTAATTTAACTGCTTTTCCCACTTGGCCATACATCAGTGATGCCGTCTTATTGTTAGCAGTTGTTAGCAGTCTTCCTAACTTCTGGATGCTGTTACTGCTCTCCCATATAATTTCTTCTACACACACATCTATGTGAGTTGCCCAGCCCAGAAAAGGACCTGGGAGTGTTGGTGGATAGCCAGCCTAACATGAGCCAGCAGTGTGCCCAGGTGGCCAAGAAGGCCAACAGCATCCTGGCCCATATCAGGAATAGCGTGGGCAGTAGGAGTAGGTAAGTGATCATGCCCCTGTACTTGGCACTGGTAAGGTCTCACATTGAGTACTGTCTTCAGTTCTGGGCCCCTCACTACAAGAAGGATATTGAGGTGCTGTGGCATGTCCAGAGGAGAGTCATCAAGCTGGTGAGGGGTCTAGAGAACAAGTACTGTGAGGAGAGGCTGAGGGAACTGGGCATGTTTAGTCTGGAGAATAGGCTGAGGGGAGACCTCATTGCCCTCCACAACTACATGAAGGGAGGTTGTAGAGATGTGCGTGTTGGCTTCTTCTCCCAGGTGAAAAATGACAGGACAGAGGAAATGATCTGAAGTTGCAGCAGGGGAGGTTTAGATTAGATATAAGGAATAATGTCTTTACTGAGGGGGTAGTCAGGCACTGGAACAGCCAGCCAAGGGAGGCTGGGAGTCACTATCCTTGGAGGCATTTAAGACACGTGTATGTGGCATTTCAGCAAATGCTCTAGTGCCTGAGATTGTTTGGTGTGCTGGTTATTGTTATCGTGGGGTTTCTTTGGGTGTAGTATTGTTGGTGTGTGGTGTAATAGTTTTTTGTTTTTGTTTTGTTTTGTTTTGTTTTTTTATTGTTGGACTTGATTATCTGAAAGGTCCTTACCAACCATGTAGATTCTGTGATTCTGTGTGCACGGAGTCAAGGCCTTTATAACCAGAATATTTGAAGCCAGAACATTTTCTTATTTGGTTTAATTTTAGACATATTTTTACTTTTAGAGCTGCCCTAAAAAAAGGCTGTTCACTAACTGACCCACTCAACATAGTTTATCTCAAAGTAAAATTAAACTTACACTTTATTAACAGAATCACAGAATTGTCGGGGTTGGAAGGGACTTTTAGAGATCATCTAGTCCACCTTCCATCCAAGGAGGTTCAACCTATAGGAGGCTGGACAGGAATGCATCCAGGTGGGCTTTGAATATCTCTTATCTCCAGAGGAAGGGACTCCACAACCTCTCTGGGCAGCCTGTTCTAGTGCTCTGGCACCATCAAACTAAAGAATTTTTCTTCATGTTGAGATGGCAGTTCCTATGTTCCAGCCTATGTTTGTTGCCCTGTCACCAGGCACCACTGAGAAGACCCTGACCTCATCCTCTTGACACCCATGCTCTAGTTAATTATACTCATTGATAAGATCCCCCTTCTGTCTTTTCTCTAGGGTAAATAGACCAAGGCCTTTTAGCCTTTCTTCATAAGAGCATTATGGTGCTCCATTCCCTTGATTATCTTTGTAGACCTCCACTGGACAATTTCCAGTATTACTCTGTCCTTCTCAAACTGGGGAGCCCAGAACTGAACACAATACACCAGATGCACCTGCTGGCCACTCTCTCTTTAGTGCACACCAGGAGACCACTGGCGTTCTGGGCCACAGGGCAGATTGCTGGCTCATCGTCAATTTGTTGTCCAGTGAATGCTTAGTGACAGCATTGAGCCTTCATACTCCTGTATTCTGGACAGCCAGCCCATTCTACTGCCAAGTGCTTAAAATACCCAGGTCATTGCAGGTATGTATGATATATGTACTTTATCAGTAGACTCATCTTCATCAACAAAGTGGACTGCTATGGCATAAATTAGGACTATGTGTCAAAAATGTAGCCAAAATTCACTGCATTAGATGCACCCGAAGGACTGCTTAGTATAAAAGTCTGCCTCCTTAGAGTAGGTCTTAAGAAGCAGGAAATTCTGTGCAATTTCTTTTTCTTTCAAAAAGATTTGGTTTGTACAAAAATGAAGCTGTATTTAAGATCTTCCATCCCCTAAGAAATAAACAGCTCCCTGCTGAGTTGTCACTCATCTCAGATGGCATGGAAAAAAGTTGAAACCAAGTTTTCTACATCTTTTACACAGCCATAGAAGTTGTGTATTTTCTTTGCAAGAAATATTCTATGTTTAGTTCTCACTGGAAAGGAGTCTTCAAGAAACTGTCTCTTTTCAGGAAAATGTTGGGCACTGGCAAGACACTCCTTCCACCAGTATACTGTAGAAATACCTGCAGGGTCCACCCTTGGCAAATAATCAGGAAAACACCACTTCATGTGTTAAGAAAACAATGTGAGCGTAGAGAGTGTGCATGTGGAATGACTAACAGAATAACCATAGGCTGAATTATACAGTAACTACAGACTTTAGACATGAAGAAGAAATCCACCTGAAAAGAAGAGAAGCAGTATACCTAACTGTAAGGAGAGACCTTGAAGTGGAAAAAGCAGAAATCAAAAGCCCATGTTCATACGTATCTGGAATTTGCATCTCCCCTGTACAAGGCATGCCCCTTGATTATACATCATTGTGTATTCTGGCTTCTGTGGTCCCATTCTGAAACAGCCACCTACTATATCCCGCATTCATCCATTAAGATATACATTATTTCTCAGACTCAACTAGAGAGGCTTCTTTCTATGTCTATGGAGGACCTTAGTTACTGTGTATGTCATTTTCAATAATGTCTTCATATTTATCATTCTGTTAAATAATTTGTCTTTGCCTAGAGCCTTGTTTCTCCCAAGTGATTTATAGGTTACCCTGAGGTTCATAGATTCCATTACGTGACACACAGGAAAACATGCTCTCCACAAACTGGGTGTGGATTTAGAGTCATAGGAATCCTTTTTTCTTTTTTTCTTCTTTTATACTTTTAATAGCAACAGAGTATTCTGTGAATATCTGGTCAGAATTGGTCATGTTTTCTCTGCAGGAGATGAAATAATTAGCAGTGACATGTCTGTAGTGACACCGATATTGTATGAAGCAGATACTCCAGAGGATTATGCCTTAAAAAAGAATAATAGGAAAACTAGCACATTTGCAGTGGACTTAAACCAGACATTTTGCAGTTACTTCTCAGAAGCTCCAAAGGAACTTTTCTTCAGGGAAGACATAAATCAATAGTGTTAATGAAGGATCTAAGAAAGTGTGATGTTACTGTACTGGAGACTCAGCCGCCAATATTCTCCTGGGTTTTTTGAAGGCTCAGAGGAGACTGTTGGACAAAGTTTAGAAACTGCGGCGGTGAGAGTTCTTCTAAAGAACTCTAGTCTAATTCAGCAGACACTATTCTTTCTGTTAGATCCTAAGGCACTCAGTAAAACAAAGACCTGTTGGCAAAGCTATTCAGTACTATATAATAGCACAGACTTTCAAGCAGCAGAACACTGATCTGGGGCAAGGGGAGGGGGGAGAAATTGAGTAAAGGCCAGTCAAGCAAATACATCTGCAGTCCCTGAGCTTGTTTTAAAGGATATTACAGTACTTACCTGTGCCTAGCATTTTGTCATTTACAGTGAAAATAAAATTTTCTTATACGTTTTTATGTTTATTTCATTTGCCATCGACAACATTGTAGCAGTGTTTTAGCAATGCAAAAATATATGTCTTTCTGAGTGGTTTGCATATGTCATTAGCTCACAAACCGCATTCCTCAAAAAGGACCCTTATCAATGAAATAACTCTCATGGATTTTAAGGTGTTATTGTCCACTTATTCAGTGTTTCACAGTTATCCTGAGACTCTCAGTTGTAATTGATATTGAGCATATTTATTCTTCAGGTGATCATGATTTACATACAAGCACCCTCTGAGAAGTACTTCTTTATGAAACTGCATTCTCATGAAACCTTATCATCATTTCTAGATTTGATATTGGAAATGGATGAAAAAAAAAGATTCTTTATATAGTCTAAAGAAAAATAATACTAAGTTTTGTACTCTAAAAAATTATTGATTCATTAATGTTGCCTGAGAAATACTCCTTATTGCAATATGTATCATGCCTAATACTTGAATCTGATACTTGTTGTCATTCTATTCTTAAGTAAAATAATAAACAAAATGAATCACCCTTGGCAGGATGGCAATGAAGATAAATGTCAAAACTACTACATCCAAAACTGAAAAAAAAGTATCTAAACATGCAAGTTCTGTGCTTGCAATCTTTGTGGGTTTAAATAAGAAATAGTCTAAAAATTTCAAATATTAGAATCATACTTTTGTGAAACTTCTACACCAGCATAAAATATGGTCACATAAATATACTTCTATATGAAAAAATGTAAATACCAGCGTAACAAAGACCGGCATGATGCTGTCTTGGTGGCCAGCTCTTAATGGTAAAGTAGATTATATAGGGATATAGAAAACACTATCAGTAATTTTGCGGATGACATCAAGTTGGGTGGGAGTGTTGATCTGCTTGAGGGCAGGGATGCTCTACAGAGGGACTTGGATAGACTAGATAGATGGGCCAATGTTAATGGCATGGCCTTCAACAAGGCCAAGTGCCAGGTCCTGCACTAGAGCCACAACCCCATGCATCACTACAGGCTTGGGGAAGTGTGGCTGGAGAGCTGCCTGGCAGAAAAGGACCTGGGGGTGCTGGTCAACGGGTGGCTGAACATGAGCCAGCAGTGTGCCCAGGTGGCCAAGAAGGCCAATGGCATTCTGGCTTGCATAAAAAACATGTGACCAGCAGAAGCAGGGAGCTGATTGTCCCCCTGTACTCAGCACTGGTGAGGCCACACCTTGAGTATTGTGGCCAGTTCTGGGCACCTCAACACAAGAGAGATATCGAGGTGCTGGAGCGAGTA
>VZTM01019067.1:16184-31098 GCA_013400555.1 Jacana jacana
ATTTTATTTTTTTTTTTTTATTTTCCCCTCCCCCCCCCCGATGAGGATCAGAACTGCACATAGTATTTAAAAAGTTAAACACCATGGTCTACCACATGTCTGGTGACTGATACGATGATATTCGCTTCTTTTCTCTGCTGGTTTCCTAATTATTCTTAATTGAATACTTGCATTTCTGTGACCTCCTAAGCACAGCAGTGACATTTTCACAGAAAAATTTAACTGCTAAATATCGAGCTAAGTAGAATATGCAAAATAAAAATTAGTTTTCATATAGTCCAGTTTACATTTATCTTCATCTGCCATTTTAATAACCAGTCATTCAGCCCACTCATATTTAATACCTTTAATAGCTTAGTATGATCAGCAAATTTACCAAACAATTGTTCACAAATGTTCCAGCATATTCTCATTTATTTTGAAAAGCATGGCTCCCTGCACATGTCCCAAGGAACTTCACTCATGGCATCTTTCCACTCTGAAAACTGACCATAAAAAATCAGCCTTTTCTCCCATATTTTAAGATTTTTTTAAATGAACACAGACACTTCCCTCTTAGCCACCTGCAGAGTTTTCTCCACTTCCTCTTAGCCAGTTGTGATTTCCTCCGGTGTTTGATGACACTGTTAAATATCTTCTAGTTCTTTGAAAAAAAGGTATTAGTATAGTTTGAACTGATTCTCCAAGTACCGATTTAACAGTCTATACTCTCAAACTTCTTCAAATGAACTCTAATATTTGCAACATATTTGTAACTTCGTGTTTCAAAAGCTATTTCTAAAGGACAAATTTCACACCAGAGTTACCATTTTGACTATTTCATCCCTGAGTGCCTTTAAAAATTGTAGATGCATGCCATCTGGTCTTGATATTTTCTTAATTTTGTTTTGTACCACCTCATACTGACAGAGTATGGCTTCAGATTATTTCTCCCATAGAGAAAAATTCATGTACGTATATGAAACCATTCTGCAGCAAAAGCAGAATTAAAATGTTAAGAAAATTTTGTTTCTATAAGTTCTTCTAAGGGCTTTTTTTTTTCCTTGATTATCCTTTGGTGCTACAGACTCTCTGCCAGACTTCCTGCTGCTATTATTGTTTTATGTTTCTTGCAACTATTTTGGTTAGCAAATCTCTTATGTATCATGCAATTGTTTTGATTTGCCTTGCTGTGGATTATTATTATTTTTTTTTAATTTATATTTAGTCTTAAGATGTTTAAATTTCTTACATTTGTTTTGAAATTCTTCAGTTATCTGAAGGGTATTTTCTTGCTTTAAGCAGTCTCATACCCTGCTGCTTAACCACACGGGCTCCCTTTTGCCCTTTCTCAAGCCTTTCTTGCTAGGCAGGATGTATTTTCTCTCTGCCTTCAATGCAGTATCTTAAACAGTCTGTGTGCCATCTGCCATAACTTAACTCTTCTAGTGATTCCTTCCAAATTCTTCCTTACCAGAGTCATTGTTTATAATTGCCCCTTCTGAAGTTGAGCACAACTGTGGGGATATTTCTTGGCTCCTGCAGCCCTGCAAAGATATTGAATTTTGACAGAGATTCAGCTGAAGTATTTCGAACCACATGCACCTGGCTTTTGCTTCTTCTCTCATAGGATCTTCAACTATCTGGTCTACGAAAATCAGTTATTTATTCTCAGCAGCCTTCTAATATATTTATGTAAGTGTCAGTCTGTTCAATCTAATTTTCGCTGTAAGATTCAGTCTTGTCCTTCCAAGTCATTTCCACAGTTTTTACCTGGTATGTGTCATTTCAAATATTATGCTCTACTCCACCTTTTTCCCAATTTTTAGGTAGACTCACCTGTGACCTCAATTTAAGTGCCAACTCTTCTTTACAGTCTCCTGTATTTTAAAGATCTCCTTTGTTTCCCTTAAGGGTGAACCTTCTCCTTACACTGTTTTTGCAGCTGTACATGAAAGTATTCCTTTTTTTGACGCTTTATAACTCAGGGAAGGTCCTTGCAGAGATTCTGGTCTGTTGTGCCAATGCTGTTGAACACCTTCTGTGGACACTTAATAGAAGTGTTAAATAAATCACTCTTAAACCCACAAAAGGATGATGTTACTTAAAATCAGTCAACATAAACTGATCTTACTCTCATAAGTTAGATTGTGTTTAGCTAAAACTTCTTTCCCAAAAACCTTTACATTTTGTCCTAGAAGTCCCAACCACTTTTTCTCTTACGACAGACACCCAGAAGGTCTGTGTTCCCTGGCGGCTCCTTATCATTGGCTAGCAGATGGCCCTGATACTAGATAGCATGTGATACCGCATAGTTGGCAGGTGTGTTTCTTGTACAGCTGCCCCTGATGGTGTCTGAGTGTGCCAGATGCCTGAGTAACAGTCTCCTACCTTCAGCAGCAGCCCCAGGGCAGGACCATGGCTGCCCTCCTTCATTCCTCCCCAGGGTTGAATTCCTTCCCACACCAAAATTCACATGGTTATCTTGTGCATAGGTTTTATTTACAATGCTATTGGACTGTCTTCCTATGGACTGAGTGTGTATTCCATCAGAGAAAAAAATCTGTCCCTTGGGGATATTCATGCTGTTTGATGTTTGGGGCAATTATGTCAGGAGAGGGATACTTTCACAACGTCATGGTAACCACAAGATTTTTGCAATCTTTTGCTTCCACTTTAAAAAATAGCTATTTAAACATATCCCTATTTTTCATGACTGATGGTAGCCCAAGCCACAACACTTGTCTTTAAAAAAATTTCAAGTGTTAAAAGTATGTCTTGTTGACACATTCAGAATTATCAGCTTTTTGTTTTGCACATCTCATAATTTCAAGCGCAGTGATTGCTTTTCAGATGTCAGACAATGAAACACTGCAGTATTCTAGAACCACATCTGCAGGCACTTCTTGTATATACAACACCCTTAAACCTACAAAAAGATTCATCAGTCCCAATAATGTCACCTTAGTCAAAAAAAGTTCTTCTGGTCTTGTCAAAACATTTAATCTCAGGGAATGGAAAAAACACAAATTTTTTCTTGTTTAATGGCATAATATTATTGTCTTCTCTGGTTTTGAACTTATATTAAGTAATTCAGTGGTAATGATTTGCCAACAATTTCTGAAATCCCAGTAGAGTTTTATTACCCTGCGTTGAAGTGTAATCTCAGGGAAGCATCTGCGTATTATACTGACATCAGCTCAACTTATATCACAATATTGAGTACTTACCTAGGTATTTAATTATTAAAATCTACAAAAATAAAGAAATCTGGATTTATACCAGTAACACCAGAAGATAAATATGAGTGCATGTGTGTGCACACACACTGAAATTTACTTTCCAAGCATAAACCCCAGCTAATGCAGAGCTGTGTGTGATTGATTAAAACCATGATTTGTAGTGTCCTTTTCCAACTACGTTTGTCATTTAAATTAGGCCTACATGATTGTATATGTTGATTTTTTATGCACAACACATATTGTGTAAAACCACTCCTGGGACCAGGTTGTGGGGTTTTTTCATCTATGCTGTATTTTTCTGAGGGAAATTGTGCATTGTTTCAGGTGCTTTTTATACAATAAAATTAAACACACAAGCTGAACTAGAACTCAGCATAGCCGAAAAGTATTTGCAAGTATTTCGAATTATTTCACTAGATTTTTATTGAGCTATTTTCAAATATAGAAGAATGCATTCTGTTCACAAAAAATAAGAGCTTTTCCAAATATTATTTTTAGATAATAATGGAAGTGCTCAAATTGTCATTCTGAAATTTTCTCATTGTTCTGATAACGTTCCTTCTTTAAACAATGCTCAATATTAGTCTCAAAGAGTAAGCTTCCAATTTAAAACCACAGGTTATCCAAAGATGGAGCAAAACCAAGCCCATGCAAGTTTTATGTCCAAGTATGTGATTCTAATGACACAGAAACAAAATCACAGTTAAAAGACTGTAAGCCAACCATAAGCTAAAATGTCTGAGAACACAGCACAGCCATCACTCTTTAACAAATACAAAGGTTTCATTTATCCATTGCACCAATGGAAATCAAACACTAACTTTCTTTAAAAAAGAGTAAACCTGTAAGACAATCCCAAGTCTTGCCAAATTAGGGAAGCTAACATTCACTTAATTAATTAGTTTTGTGATTTCCTGACAAACTGTAAAAGCTATTTATGGCTTCAGAGTCACAAACAAAGACAGAGCTCAGGTCTTTATCCAAAAAATACAATAACATGAGCATCTTTTGCAGTAGCAGGACTTGTGGCACTTACTTCAGCAGAGCTGGCATTTCATTTATCAGCAGGTAAGGGTGCGCATGCGTGCACACACACACAAATACACACGCAAATACTAGTTAGTACATTAGAGAAGAGCAACACATTTTTAAAATATCTGCCCTTTACAAAGTTAACTCACAGATTAAAAAAGGTTGAATTTTCCATTTTTTGTTCTCGAAAGATCATTTTTCTGTTAGTGAACACTTAATAGGCTCCATAAAAAAATGAACATAAAGAAAAAACTATTCAGCCTTTTAAATCAAATACATATGACTGGAATTAAGATGAATGATTAAGTGAACTGGGAATCATGTGCTTTATTTTCTCTTAAAATTACACACAGGCTAATGGAATAAGAAAAAAAGAAAAAAATATTTTTATTCAAAACAGCTCTAGCATTGAAATGTTCAATAATACGATAACAAAACACTGCAGTGATGGATAACAACAACTGTTCTTAACTGTAAACTGCACATTGTTCTATGGAACAACCTCTTATTCTGTAGCTTCTCGAGCTTGTGATCAAATAGTATCAACTTCATGGCCTTGTCAGCATGCTAAAACCAAAACCAAAACCAAAACGAAACCAAACCAAACCAAAACCAAAACAAAACAAAACAAAAACCCCAAACCAAAAAAACCCCCAAACCAAACCAAAACCAACCAAACAAGAAGCCCTAGCACACACACATCAGAAAAGACCAAAGCCAAGAAACCTAAACCCATTTGACTAAAAATGAGACAGCTGTCAAAATGTTGCTGTATAATTTTTGGGAAACCACCATTATTAGAGTACATTCCTTTCATTCTTAAACATTCAAATCTTCACTTGCTAAAACTCACTGATAATAAAAAAATCTAACCCCTTTATAATTTTAGATTTCTTTGTGTGGATATTAAAATAAACTATGTTCTGAAATTAAGAGTTAAAATACCTCCTCTTGTTTTCCATACATATTTGCCTGTATAAATATACTTAATAATTTTACAAATTACAGTATTTATATTAAAGCTTTCAGTGAGCAAATCATTATAGCTTAACAAGAACAAACAATTCCTGTGTTTTGGTTCTGTCTTTAAATCATTTTTGGAGATAATGAAAACCAAAATGAGTGACTGCAAATAATACAAACAACACATTTATTTAGAAAAATAAACTGAAAATGCTGCTTGTCTGTTAGATTTCTCCATGAAGTATACACAAATGGCTAGAAAAAAAATTATGTTAAATACACATTACAAATTATTTCTTTAACAGTAACTGGGACTATAACGTCAATGTTCAATAAGAACATTCTGGATGTGTAATTGAATAGACTAAATTTCTTGGCTGCTAATATGATAAAAAATGAATGCTATTAAAAAAGATTATATCCCCTTTTTAAATACACCTTACCATGTTGATGCTTTTTCATATATATACATATATATATGTATATATGTATGTATATGTATGTATTTATTTAAACCAAAGAAAGGACCGTAATCCTTTCTGTGAAAAGATCCCCATTGTGAAAGAGAGCGCAAATGCTTTTCTTCAGTTCTAACTTTTAAATTCCCTTTGGAGCCCCGGCAAAATATAACTTGTGGTGGTCAAACATCTCCTGGGGCCATCTGTGCAAATGGTGATGCACATCATTACCCTGAATGGACGTGACAGTGCAAATACTAGAAGTGCATTGAGATGCAATCTCTAACAGCTGAACTTCTTCAAAGTTGGGTGGAGGACAGGAGACAGCATCCTCTTACGCAATTTAGTGTCACCGACGCCTTGCTCCTGTATGGCTTTGAATATGTACAAGGAATGATAGAGGTCTTCTTTCCCCACAGACAGTAACGTTGCTCTGTTACAGTAAATGCATTCATTTTCTGCTGTCACTTAAGTGCTTAATTTCTCCTTTTGGCTACATATTGAAATATTTTTGGATGCTGGCTGGACCCATGAAGAACACATTGTTTGTCACACTGGTTGCTCAGCACAGAACTCAAGTGTCAGGCTTGGAGAGAGCAGTTTCTGCAATGGGGCAAGACATTTAGTCCTCTTTATTCTTCTTTCCCACTAAATGGAATTTAAGGCTGTGGCTTTTGCCAGGACTCAGTGTGTAGCTGTCAGATCAGAGAAAAATGATTCAATACAGATTACACTCATGATCAGTTGTGCTCTGACTTGAAGGGCTTTTCCATTCTCCATGGAGGGCCAGGTTCCTGGATACTTCTCAGATCTGGGCCTGCAAGAAGTCACAATGTTGAATCTGATATGCAAGAAATTAACTGACGTGCCTCCAGATATAGATATTCCTTCAAGCCTGAAGGTGCTGTTAAAAATAAAAGAAGACAAGGACAAAATTATACAAATGTTATTTAAATAGACAAAGCTCACAGTAAATAAAACACAATTTTGAATGATCATTCCATCTGTACAGTATTTTGAAACTTGACCATTATAGTACTTGTTGACACCAGCCTTACTTCTCTGCTGGGGTAAATGGGTTTCACTTAATGGTGTCTTTGGAATCACATTATATTACACCACTTGAGAAACTGATTGTTACCATCCTAGGTCTTGAAATTGAAAATGAAATTATGCTTTTTTTATCATATTTTCTATTATCCTTTTTAAGAAGATCACTAATCTTAAACTACATAACTTAATAATTAGGTAGCTTAACAATATGCCTTTAGGCACAAAATGAAAGAACTCTTGCAATCTTAAAAATAAAGAACTATACTGAGGTATAGTTCACATGTATAGTGTAAGTAACCCCAGCATTTGACAAATCCTCTAAGTCAACCTAATTTAACTTGAGAATCTGGATTCTAATACCTGTTCTTAAATTAAATACAAAGTGAATTCAGCAGAAGTTTCTCACCTGACAGGTAAGTTTCCTAATGACCGAAACACTGCAGAGAATTTTCATTTTAGTCTTTCACATTCCCTTTTGTGAAACTGTTTTAATTTTTATAAAACATAATAGTCCTAGAGTCAGTGAAATACAATAATGCTCTAGTCAGTTGAGGTTCTCCTCCAGTCTAATTACAACAGTGTTTGAGAACTTTTTTTATCCTTGGGATGTTCAAACCATTTTTTTAATGTGTTTCAGAACTTGATCTTGCTTAGGACTATGCATTAGTGTGTATGTAGGCAAATTATCCAGCCCCCATGATGAGAACTGTGGCTACTCCAACCCCCACATTGAGCACTGTGCCTACTCCAACACCTGCAATGAATGCCATAACTACTCTGACTGCTGTGACAAGCACTGTAGCTACTCCAAACCCCACAATGAGTGTTGAGGATAACCAAGTCCCCACAATTGGCACAGCAGCTACTGGACCACAGCTAACCTGTGCTGGCAATCAGTTACCCCTATATAGTAGAAAAGGTACACAAAAAATCAGTTCACTTTGGAAAGGATGAAGATGAACCAGAGTCATCACAAGAACAGAAGGAAGAACCAGAGGCAACCACCCAGTCCTTAACCCTGAGTGAGATGTGAGATATGCAAAAAGATTTCAGTCATCAGCCAGGAATAAATTGTCACCTGGTTGCTCCAGTGCTGGTATAATGGGGCCAGTAGCTTGGACTTAGAAGGTAGGGGTGCCAAGCACCTGGGATCTCTGGCTAGGGAAAGGTGAATGGGAAAAAAAACCCACAAACTCAGCTGCTGGAGGTGGCTTCATTTAGCCATGAAGGAAAGGTTTCCTTCAAGGAAGATACATATCACCCAAGCAAGTGGACCATCAAAGAGAAAGGTATCAAGTACGTGAAGGAATTAGCTTTGCAGAACCTGATATATAATTACCTGGATGACCTGCAGTCAGCCACAGATCCAGATGAAGTCTGATATATCTGACCCATATGGTAGAATTTTCTACAAAGTGTACCATCATCGTATGCTAACTCATTGGCAACAATGAGCTAGAGAGATGCAGAGGCACCAATGGTGGATGCAGTAGCTCGCCAACTCCAGCAATATGAAGAAAGACAGACTTTTTACTTCCCTACAGATCTGTGTCTCGGCTGTGGAAAGAACATCTAAGGAAAATAAATAAACTGTTTCTGGAATTAGAGCAACTCAAAGGGGACAGATCCTATTCTCCACGCATATGGACCAGCATTTTAGCTACTAGGGTAGGTCTTTTCCTCATCAGAAGAAAGGATATAGAGGGTACACACCACAAAACACACTGTGGTTTTATCTCTGCAACTATGGAGAGGACATGAGGAAGTGGGTTGGACAACCTACCTCAAACCTACAGACATGGATATATGAGTTGCAAGGAAAACCAGCCATGACTAGGGACTTCTTTTGGAGAATGACTGCTCCATTTTCAGTGGGAAGTTCCCCACACAAGGCAGACGTGTTTCTGAAACTCTTAGAGGAACTACTGAAAGGTATTTCCAAAAAGTGAATAACAAAGATGGGATTTGAACCCATGCAAATGACACAAACTGATTCGCTGATGCTGGATACTACAGTCAGAACTAGAAGGGACCTGACTGCAACCAGGTGGAGGAAAGGGAAAATGGGCATTGTGAGTTTGATGGACATCAGACCCACAGAGTATAAGGTGCTGTAGACACTGATGTACAGTGTACCATAATGCCACCAAACTATAAATGGGCAGACCGCATCTGCATTTCTGGAGTGACATGGGGATCCCAACAATTTAACTGTACTGGAAGATGAAGCCAGCCTAATCAAGGATGTATGGCAAAAGCATCCCATTGTGACTGCTCCAAAGGCTCCGTGCATCCTTGGCATAGACTGCGTCATGACAGAGTACTTCAAGGATGCAGAAGGATACAAGTAGGCTTTTGGTATATATGCTGTGGAGATGGAGAAGATTAACAAATTGACTACCTTGCCCAGTCTCTTGGAGGACCCTGCTGTTTGGGGCTGATGAAGCTTGGAGAACAACAGGTACCATTTGCTAACACAACAGTGCATCGATGACAATATCACACCTACTGAGACTCCCTGGTTCCATTTCATAACCTAATTAATTGACTGGATAGCCCAGGAGTGATCAGCAAGACTTGCCCACCTTTTAGCAGTCCTGTGTGGCCAGTGCAAAAGTCTAGTAGAGGGTGGAGACTAATGGCAGACTATAGCGGTCTGAATGAAGACATTCTATCCCTAAGTACTGCCATGCCAGACATCCTAGAATTTCAATATCATCCGGAGTCAAAGGCAGCTAAATCAATACCTCAACTGATACTGCAATGTGTTTTTCTCACTCCATGTGACAGCACAGTGCAGGACACAATTTGTTTTCACTTGGACTGGCATCCAATACACTTTGAATGAACTGCCCCAGGGGTGGAAACACAGCTTCACAATTTCCCATGGACAGATCCAGACTGCACTGGAACAGGGTGAAGCTCTGGAACACCTGCAATACTTTGATGAAATTGATGTGTGGGACAACATATCTACAGTTTTTGAGAAAGAGAAAAGAATAATCCAAACACTTCAGAGAGACAGTTTTGCCAAAAACTGGGGTAAGGTCAAGGGACCTGCACAGGAGGTCCAGTTCTTTGGAATAAAATGGCAAGATAGAGGCCATAGATCCCAATGAATGTGATCAACAAAATAGCAGCTCCACCAACTAGTTTAAAGGAAGCACAAGCTTGGGGGTTTTGGAGGATACATATTCAAAATTACAGTCTGATTGTAAACCCACTGTATCTAGTGACCTGTAAGGAGAAAAAAAAAAATTAAACAAGGCCCTGAGCAATCAGATGCATTTGAACATATCAAACAGGAGATAGTTTGTGCAGTAGCCCTGGGGTCAGCCTGCCTAGGGTAAGATGTTAAAATTGTGCTCTACACTACAGACTAATGGACCTACGTGGAGCCTCTGGCGGAAAGCATCAGGGGAGACTCAAGGCTGAGCCAGAAGGTTTTGGAGTGAGGTATACAGAGGATTTGAGGCCCACTATACTCCAACTGAGAAAGCGATATTGGCAGCATACAAAGCGGTTCAAGCTGCTTTGGAAATCACTGGTACGGAAGCACAGCTCCTCTTAGCAGCTCAACTGCCAGTGCTGGGCTGGATGCTCAAAGAGAGGGTCCTTCTACACGTCAGGCCACCGATACTACACGGAGCGAGTGGGTCACAGTGATCACTCAAGCTTGAACAGGAAACACCAGTCACACAGAAATCTTGAAAGTGATAATGGACTGGCCCAGGAAAAAAGGGGGAATCTGAGGCTGGTGGTTGTGAGCCCTTTTTATTTTTTTTCCCCGCAATAAAAACTGTATCAATTATTCAGGGAAAGTTAATTAAGATTCAGAATTGTAACAGTGGCCCAACGTAACACAATAGTCTAGCAAACATGGATTATAAAATTTAATAAATTTATGATAAAATCATCCTGGAAGGAAATTGTTCTCCTAATCAACTACTTAGGGTCTGTCTCACATTATTAATGGAAAAAATGAGTATCCTAAACACCTGTTAGTACCACATTTTTAAACTGACAACGATTTTCATATCACCAGAAACACACAATCCTTTTTCAGCTGTCATACTTTCAGGTTTCAATTACATTAAATTATATTTGGGGTAATGATTTCTGTATGTTAATACCCCACAAAAATGACAACCCATGGTATTGCCTTTGAATTCAGCTTAACGTTCATGAAACAGGATGAGTATGGTATAACAAACATATATGTAAAAGTAATAATAATAATAGAAATAATACAAATAGTATTTGTTCTCTGTCAGAAAACTTACTCCCAAAACTTATTCTGAATAGAGCACAATACAATGCCAAGCAGCTGCAGGAAGGAATGAAATTCAGTTGTTTTTTTTTCTTTTCCTCTGGGCTGCAATTCCTATTCAATATCTTGCCCACAAAACCAGTAAGAGGCATATCAGGTATACCTCGATTCCTCTAGCATCTCTCTAATTCAGTTGGCAACCCACACAATTTGATCCATTCATTCACACGACCATGACATCCGCAGTCATTTCCTCAACATTCTACCAAACAAAAAAAGCCCACTTTTTGTCTTTATGATATCTCTGCTCAAAATCACAAATTGCACCACTGTGAAAAATCTGATGCACTTCTCTACATTCATAAAGAATTTGTTCAAATTAGAAGCTTATGGTTAACCTTGCCCAGTGAAAAATTCAGAAGGTGGCAATGCCTGCATTAAAAATTGAAGAAGCAATTCCTTTTGCCACCTCTAAACACCCCCTGTAATTACAAATCATTATTGTACATATGAAAAAGAGAGGCACAGAGAGAAAACAGAGCAGCCATTGAAAAAAAAAAAAAAAATCTACTAATTACAGGTTCCTAGCCTGAACTTGAATTTCTTAATTCTATAGTTTTTACTATTTTGACAGCAAGACTTTACATTCAATTCACTACATTTAATTCATCATTACAAAACATTCTTATTACACTATAACTTATCAACATTCTCATATTGAAAAATCCTGCCTTTAATGGGGAGCTAGAGTTCAGAAAATTTATGAGAGACCATTTTGTTCACTCACATCCCTTCCCCTTTCTTTCCTTACTTTGGCAGCATCATTGGCTCATTTTTCTTCCTTCTACAGCTTTAACATTTAGTTCCAAAAAACAGCGACTCAGAGGAACCAATGTAATTGCTTTTCCCCATTCAAAACCATAAAACTATTTGTCTATAATAAAAATTATATTTTACTTCTATGCCAGTATTACCCAAAAAAGGTCTACTCCCTTCTGTTTCTTGATTAGCATACATTGATCAGTGATATACAGGTTTGGTACAAACCAGGAAAATGATAGGAGGGGACATTTATCCAAGCTTCACTAAATAAGCAGCATATTTTGTTTTACAGATACCGAGGCACAGAGATAATCAGGTTCACTTACAGTATTTCAAGAATAATAAATACAGTTTGATTCTATAGTGGCATTACAGGAAGACACCAAGAAAATTATACAGAAGACATTTAGCAACTTTGAACTGATGAGTGCAGTGGTGACTGCCAATGATCACAGAAAGGGATACTTTAAATGCCACTTTCTATGCTAGGTCTAGTGCCTTTTATAAGGAAAAGGGAGAAAATAACCAAGAAATGCACTTCACATTCAACTGAGAAAAACAATTTTACTTTATTCATATTACGCTATATAATTTCCACATCATTTTAAGAGTCTGATAAAAACACCTGAAAGACTAGCCTAACTAAAATCTCCATTATTTGGGCTTTTTTAGCAGAGATGGCATCATCTGGACATACGTTGTTACCTGTCAGAAGCACAACAGCCCTCAGAGCACGTGCCAACCTATTCGTTGTACTCACATATTTAAGAGTATAACAAATGTTCCTAAGGAAAAAAATTAAAATAAAAAAATCACATAGTAATAAAACCCCCTTAAACATAATGCATATGTATTTTAGATATTTTTAAAATAGTAATGACTTCTATTTCAGTTACTCAGTTATACCTCAAAGATAAGAAATAGTTAGATTCAGATACTATATTACTTCAGGTTTTTAGTCCTTTCAGATAGGATATATTATTATGCTAATTCCTTCAATAAAAGAAAATATTATTGAAAGGGAAGGGAATGCTTTTCTAGTGTGGGTTTTGGTTTCTTTTTCAGTTGTTGCTATTGTCCAGGACATCCCCATTATGAGTGGTTGTGTATTTTTTTTAGGTGTAAATTTAAAAAGTAGATTTCAGAAGACACACAGCTTTAGTCACAAGCCAGAACGTTTCAGATAAATTTCTATGTTTTATGATTAATGGAATCCTGCTGAATGCAAAAGCAATGATTTTACCAACCATTTGATTTCCCCATCAATATTTTAACTACATAAGCCAATGTTATCATTTTTGTGTTCTGTGGCATAGCACTATTGAGACATCTTTCTCTGTAAAAACTAAAACAAACCAAATCTAAACAACACAGAATGTTAACAAATCCACCACCACACTTGGCAACTTTTTGTTTTCTCAGAAGCTTCAAAACACTTATGCGTGATTACCTCATCCTCCTGTTTCAATCTGTAAATAATGTATTTGCCAATAAGTAAACAAGAATTCCCAATTGCTTATTGAAAGTTTTTCTTTCAAAGCTTTGAAAGAGATTCAAAATGGCATAAAAAGAATCAAAATGTCTACTTTTTTTTTTACCTTTACACACTATAATATATTCATACGTTTACAGCATAAGTTAGCTTCTACAGAAGTATTATTATTATCATTTTGCTAACCTCCCCTAACAACACTCCCTAATGTGATTATCAAGTCCTTTGTTGTTCCAGGTTTGAAATCTCTGGAGCTTTTTCTAAAACTAGTTCTATAAGGTAATTCTTAATACCAATCTGTAAATACAGTCAGAGAGTATATGATGAAAGCATTTATTTAACATACTTCTAGAACTGAAGTCATACTGCTTAAATAATATATTTGAACAATTTTACTACCTTTCTATGATTGCAGAACAAAATTAAGGTCACCAGAATATTGGGTTTGAGAGCTACTGTAGATTTTTTTTATAATGACAAATCAATGGTAGCAGAAGCACACAATGTATGTCAGGATAATAATGATAATAATAATCATGCTTGTCAATATAAGAAACTCATAAAAATTCCTATGTTTTTTCACTTATGAATGGCTGGCCAAATTGCTGCGGTGCTTTTGTCAGTAACATCCCGAACAGTTCAAGTTTGAGAGAAGCAATTTGTGGTACTGACAACATCAAACTGAGTGTTTTTTGGATTTTTTGTTGGTAACACCAGTTTCCAACACAGCTGAAATCTAGGCAACCAAAGTTACCAGGTGATGCCTTGACACCATAGAAGTCAGGAGCATACATTAGTCGTTCCATGATGAATGTCAAAAAAGTCAAAACTCTGACTAAATGATGCAAAAAGGAGAAAGAAAGGCACTGAAAAAAAGGCTGATGATATATCCTTGGAAACTGGCAGCCTTATTCCCTGGTCACAGGTATCTTGTTTGGTAAGAAAAGTATACATAAATTTTACTAGAGAAGCAAGATCTTATGTCCTCGGCATGTAAAGGAAGGATATGTAAATAAGGTGTTTGAAAATTCCTCAGATTTATTTTTGGCTGAGAAAATACATTTTTGTTCACCATTTTCAACCTGTAGAAACATTTTTATCTGGTGACTGTTCTTGACATGATGTTTTTTTCTTTTCATTTCCCTTTTGGTCACTCATCTACTTACATGCTGGAAGACTGTTTGGGCAGTATCTTATAGCATGTCTTTAGATACAACTTGTTATATGAACTGTAAATACATTCCTAGGAACTCTGCTTCTTTTTTCTTTTTTTTTTTTCTTTTTTTTTCTTTTTTTTTGATATGTTATGGTACATTATTCTATGATCTTTCACAAGACATGTGGGATGCACCCACAGGTGCTGAGGGAGCTGGCCGAAGACCATACCACTCTCCATCATCTTTGGCAAGTCGCTGGGAACAGGAGAGGTGCCTGAGGACTGGAGGAAAGCAAACATCACTCCAGTCTTCAAAAAGGGCAAGAAGGAGGACCCGGGTAACTATAGACCAGTCAGCCTCACATCTATTCCTGGGAAGCTGATGGAAAAACTTATCCTTGGTGTTGTCTCTAGGCATATCAAGGATAAGAAGGTCGTAAGAGGCAG
>VZTM01019068.1:3693-36150 GCA_013400555.1 Jacana jacana
TCAGCAGTATTCATTCTGGAACATCTCCATCTCATGCCCCAGTGTAATCAGGTTTAGCCAAAACATAAAACCTTCATCAGGAGGAACTGTGGGACATTGACCCTAAAATATTTATCCTATCATCTAGCAGTTGTGACGTTTCCCTGAAAATGAGGTACCTCTGCTCACAACCTCTCTCTAAACAAAATGTATCAGAGAACTGACACAAGGTCTGTCCTGTCTACACACCCTGCACGTACATGTAGCAATGGCCATGTCTGCCCCTGTTTCATTTAGAGTAAATTAACAAAACAAAACAAACCAAAACAAAACAAAAAGTATTTCAAAGACCTTTGCAAGAGTATGTTTTTCAAAACTGTTAAGCTGCTGGGCAGCATTTCAGTTCTGATTTATTGATGATTTTAGTCAACTGCTGTAAGGAAAGCCTAACCAATGAAAGTCATAAAGACTATCCATAACTATCAGTAACAGATGCAGGGAGCCAGTGTACAGTCTCCCACAGCTACAAGCTTTTGAGTATATTAAGAATTGTTTGGGAATAAATGTTGACCGTCTGTTAAAAGAGTGAAGGCAAGAGGTGCTGTGTAGCAGACTTGCCACAGTGTTTTTAGCACTATTTTGATTGGACTTTTCCACCAGAGGAAAAGTAACTGTAAACCGATGAACCATCAGCATTATTTCTTAAAATTAACTGTATTGATGGTGATGGCAAATAACCACAATATTCATTAGTTTAGACAGACAAACAGCATTCAGCAGTATTGTCAAAAGCCTTGCCTAAATTGTAAGGCATTACAAACTGTCCAGCACTGACTCAAACAGTGCCTGCTGCTAATGTTTAATAATATTAAGAAAAACATTATGAGAAGGAGGAGGAGAAGAAAAAGAAAATAAAATTTGCCCACCTCTTGGACTTACTGTCCTATTGCTTGGAGTATCATTTCAGACAAATGTTCTGCTGAAAAAAAAAACAGGTTTTTGGGGAAAAAAAAAAACAAACTAGAAAAGTATATAATTATTTTTTGTCTTTCAATGCTGAAAGGTGAACAGAAATTGTCAGAAGCTGGTGACAATTATGAAGCAAATGGGGAGAAAGGCCATCCCACATTGCTTATACATATAAAGAGCTGTCTAGTTCAGCTGTGCGTGCTTATCAAAATGTCACTCTTCAGGGTGCCAGTAACATGTCATCTATCAGCCAAAATCCTGCAAACAACTAAGCTGCCACTTTTTGACTGAGGCATTTCCAATCACAGTTGAGCACTATGTTATATCTATATCTTGTTTCTCTTGGATCCTTGTCCAGGTGAAACATAATATTCTTTGTGAGCAGAGAACAAGAAAAAGATTATGTAGGAGATGGATGAGTGTATTTCAAATTGCCTTCCTCTTGTTTTCTCTCACCAGGATTAGATGTATGAATGAATATTTAGTAGAAAAAGAACACACTTTTTTGCATAGGTCCACAGTATTTCTCCCTAATAGTCCCTTTGTTCTGTGCAGTGGGTTGAGACCATTATTCCTGTGGTTCCATAAGTAAAACAGCTAAATTTAATAAATGTTATTCTACTTTGAAAAAATATAAACTCTGTATAAAAAATAGATTGCATAGTTTGTTATTTTTGTTCTATCTTTAAAAATGTTTTTGATGTTAATGTTTGGCAAGTTTTTTTCTAGCATCAGGTTAAAGATTTTCAAAGATTTTCAACCCTTTAATATTCAAAAAAACATGTTACAGGAACAAGAAGAATTTTTATATAATCTATACCTATGACTCACTGTAGACTTTCCTGCAGAGAATGATCTGGTAAGACTGCAAGGATGAAGTTCAACACATATTATACTTTGGTTTCCACTGCCTGATTACAATACCATTTTCACCCACTGCACAAAAGGCCATTTATTATTATTACAAAAATATGAACCACATTTATTTTTGAGAGAGAACATAATGCAATACATGAATCTCTGTAGTGGATATTCTCTACAAGTCAAATTTTTTTCCCCATCTTATCTCTTGTGGTACTGGTATTGTGATTACGTATAGTGAATATAGAAGTTGCCTTCTCATATTATGTTGCTTCACTTGAGAGGACACCTGAATATTCATTGACTGCAAGTAAATGTTAAATGGACTCCTGGGAGGTCTGAGTCCTTTTGGCCCTTGCAGACTCTGGAGGTTTCATGTATAATGGCCTATAAATATCAGGAGGAAAGCAAACTCTCTTCGATACCTCAGAAATGCTGAAATGCTTCATTCCACCAGAGTAAGTTTGGCTTGTTTTTGGTTTTGTCATATTAGCATCTTTTAGATGGTCTTGTCCTTCTTTTTTATGAACTTTCTTAGGACTGTTAAAGATTTAATAAAAATTCTAAGATCTGTCACTGAAAGAAGGTGAGAGGAATAACTTGCTCTCATGGTTTCTTTTGTCAGGATACACTTTTTTAAGTCCACGGCATGCTTTCCCAAATCAGTAAGGCCCTAGATACAGAGTCTTTATCTCATTGCCAGTCTCCTCAAGATGCCCAGATCTTTCAATGAACAGCTGTTTGCGATCCAGGGATGCCAGGTTGCTCTGGTTGCTAGTCTGTAAGGCACAGCAAGTATAGGGAGACCAAGCTGTTTGCGAAAGTACACTTTGGCCTATCTTTCACACAGGCCATTTACTCCGTGATTCTTATTTACAGGGGTGCTGCAGATACTGCAAGAGTTGGATCCTCAAGGCATAGATACCGTTATTGTGGGTTTTCTTAGCTGGGTCAAGGCTCCTGAAGGAACACACATATTCCGGATGTTAAGGGCTAGCTGTGTTGGTAGTATTTCCATATAGTGGCTTTCTACACCACAGGGTGAAGTTCCATGAGCTTGCCATGTGAAAGCTGTCTCATGAAGAAGAATAAAACCATACAGCCTTTCCATACTGACTTGCTGAGAACTTTAAATCAGGTCATGGCATTATTATTGCCTTTTTAATCAATCTGGCAGAGGGTCTGTGAACCAAAGGTGAGAAGATTACTTGTAACAAAAGGAGGGAGAAGAAAGTGAGTAGTAAAGGAAATTTATTAACATCTTATATAAATATTTATTAATGCAAGAAATGTAAACAGGAGCATCTTATATTATGTTTATGATCACATATCACATTGTGATCCCACTGTGTTGCTAGCAGAGCCAGAGAGGTGATTCTGCCACTTTCCTCTGCTCTGGTGAGACCTTACCTGGAGTACTGTGTGCAGGTCTGGAGCCCTTGATATAAGAAGGACATGGACCTGATGGAATGGGTTCAGAGGAGGGCCACAAAAATGACGAGGGGGTTGGAGCACCTTTGCTACGAGGACAGGCTGAGGGAGCTGGGGTTGTTCAGCCTGGACAAGAGGAGGCTCTGGGGAGACCTAAGTGTAGCCTTACAGTACCTGAAGGGGGCTTAAGGCTTAAGGCTGGGGAGGGTCTGTATACAAAGGCCTGAAGTGACAGGATGAGGGGCAAGGGCTCCAAGCTGAAGAAGAGTAGATTTAGATTGGATATTAGGAATAGGTTCTTTACCATGAGGGTGGTGGACCACTGGAATGGGTTGCTTAGGGAGGTGCTTGAGGCCCCTTCTGTGGAACTATTCAAGGTTTTAGGCTGTACATTAGGAAAGAATTCTTCACAGAAAGAGTGGTCAGGCACACGAATCAGCTACGCAGGGAGGTGGTGGAGTCACCATCTCTGACTGTGTTTAAGAGTAGATTAGATGTGGTGTTGAGGGATATGGTGTAGGGGAGAACTTTGTAGATTAGGGCTGATGGTTGGACTTGATGATCCTAAGGGTCTCTTTCAACATAAATGATTCTGTGATTCTAAGGTGAGGTTCAAAGAGCAACCCTGGGAAACCTGGTCTAGTTGGGGGTGTCCCTGCTGACTGCAGGGAGTTCAGACTAGATGACCCTAGAGGTTCCTTCCGTCCTGCACTATTCTATGATTCTATGATATATGAATCAGTTGGCATAACAGAACTTTTGTGAGGTCACATGACTCGAACAGCAACATAATAGTACTCCTTGCCTAGGAATCATTGGCTAGTGAAAAAGGAGACATGGCACAGTTTATGAGCAATGTAAGCACTTTCTTTGAGTGACCTAAGAAATTGTACCTGTTGAAAGTCTGTATGTGATAATAAAATGGGAGAAGAACAAGGGTACTGTGACTAAGGTTACTGCTAAATGAGAATGATCACATGGATAAGGATTTTCTGTGAGCCAGTGGACTTCCCCAAAGAACAGACCTTAGATACAGTGAAAAACTTAAACCACCTGAATAACCATTCAGCAAAAGAAAACCACAGTAGAATCCAGATTAACAAGCAAGTTTAGGAATATGTTGCTCAAATTACAAAAAAAAAGTTTTGTCTATAACCTGATGGTTTTCTGACTAAGTGGATCTGTCTGAAAAAATGAAATTGTGACGGAACTTAGATAAATACTAAGAACAAACAGTAACAAAGTTTAATCAAGGAGATAGACATCTGGAGAATAAAAACTTGAGAGAGGAGTATGTGCACCTTTGTGCATCTACTTTATAAAATTCGTCCTGTAAGATATACTTTTCAGAAATACCTTAATGCCTCTACTAATGTCACAAAGATTGTCAGGCTTCTGTAATTTCAGTAAACAAGGCTGACTCTCAAATGGTTGTTGTGGTCTTCCTCCAACTATTGAAGAAAGGTGACATTGGCTGCTCAAAAGCAATCAGTCCATTTTCAAATGGCCAGCTGAGAGACAGCTTGTGTTAGGCTTAATGCCATCAGTCACAGCCAGCACAAGAGAACTCACAGCAAATTATTTTATTTAAATTACAAGTTTTCTTAACACAACTATTTTGTGGCTTTTCCAAGTAATTTGAAATGGAAGATTATATTTTCTATAGCTCCAACTGTGAACAACTGCAAGAAAGTGGAGAATGTGATCTATAATAAAACAAAACTTTCAGGCAAAGTGTACTTCTTAAACAGTCAATATGGACAGTTTTCTAGAAATTAAATGAAAATTTATCACCATTAAAAATAGTGATGTCTTAACATCCTAAAAGTTTTCAGATTGTGGAAAAGCAGGAAAAGGCCAAGTCACAAACCCAGAACCCACATCTAATTTTACCAAACTTGTGAGAAAAATTATTATTCATATTATATGAGATCACTTTAATGATGGTTTTAGCTGCAGTGCAGCCTGCAAAATGTGACTAATTATCTCCTGTAGCTCTAAAAAACTCATTTCCCAAAGGAATAGTGACAATAAAACTTTGTCCTTATAGCACTTTGTGTTTGTGAGTCTAGAAAATATTTATAAAATTCACTAATTAAGCCTCACAAACCTCAAGAGAACAAGTAAAGTAATAGTTTACTAATTTTTATGGATGCCACACACCCAACTAATGTGACTTGCCAAAGGTCATATGAAGTCAGAGATAGCACTAGAAAGAGATCAGAAGACATCCTTCTTGCCTAAAGGTCAATGGCATAGGACTGCCCAGCAAACAGGACTTTTCTGCTACAGTTCGGATGGCCACTGTGAGCCAATTGAGCAGTCTCTTGCTGTAGTTTTCATCCTCCTTGTTATATCAAAATGGAAATAGTATTTTTCCATATATTAGGTATAATGAATTAGCCTTTTGTAGGGCAGTTAGAATGAGTTGGAAATTCTTTAAATATTGCAGTGTTGTGAGAGAATGTTAACCATAAGGAGGAAATAAAGAAAGACTCTGTAAAGGGGAATTTGTGAACTTAAAATGCATGTTATAGTAAGACAGACTCTTCTAAGTAACAGGCACGTGTAATACTTTAGTAAATTATTCTTCATCCCATTTCTACACTCAGAGAAATTTATGTTTCAATATAGCTGCTGAACAATTTGGGGGATCTGTCTGTGTGTCACTGAAGAATGTTAGTTAATTTCTGAAATCACTATATTACCAAATGCTCCAAGGAACCTTAAGTAAGTCCATCACAAACTGACAAATTCTCTAACAGAAATCAATCTGCTTGTCTAGATGAAGCTGCCGAGCAAACAGTATCAGCCATTAACCTGGCAAACTGGACTGTAGCCAAACAACAGTTATGCTAACAAGGCAACATGAACCAGGGAAAACTTTTGGGGTAAAAAAAAAAAAAAAAGGGAGATGTCTGGTGTGGAAAACCCCTCAGAGAGAGCATGGTTTTCAAGTTGCTGGTTCTCAGTTATACCTGTATTATAAATACATATATATATAAACACACACATAATTTTAACAGCATTTACTGAGATAAAGTAGCAAAGAAAAGCAATGGAAGGTTTCTGTTTGCTAAAGTTCATCTTAACAGAAGGGCCACTTAGCAAAAAAATGAACTTTATTGCAGGAGTGAGAGAAATATGCCTTGATTCAGAAGAAAAAGCACATGCAACAGAATACCCTAAAATTCCAAGGAACAGTCTGACCTACACCCCCTAGATTCTCAAGACTGTAAGAAGTAGTTGAGGGAAAAAATCAGACATATATAGATGGGTTTATTGTTTTCTTTGGATGCCCATTTTTTACTAAAAAAAGAATAAATTGTTTCTCTATTTTATAAAGCTAAATGTCAGTTTTACATGAATGAACTTAAAACTTATTTACACACAACAAGTGGGTCTCATACCTGTGAAAGAAATAAAGGAGAGAGAGATTATGGGGTTTTTATGATATCGAGTTCAACCTACTCAGACAAATAAAAATGTGAGAATTAATAGCCTGCAAACTCTATTCCAGAGACGTGGGATCAAAAGTTATCTCTAAAATGTTGAATAAAAATATATCAGAGATCAATTCCAGTCTGGAAAGAAAAAAGGCAGCAAAAGGTCATTTGGCCAAAGTGAAAAATAGTTAGGTTTAGCTCTTCCACTGTCAGATTTGTTGAGAAACAGTTGGGTTATCCAAAAGAGAGGTAGGGTATGAAGTTAAAAAGTTGTGCACTCAGAGTTTTGAAAGTGCAGGCAGTTAAGCAGTGGAGGATAAATTAAACTAATTCTTTAATCCCTTTTCTTTTTTTAGACTACTGATTTACCTACAACCAGGCACTTGAAACACACCATCTTAGAGAGCTTCAACAAAGCAGTGGCAATTGCCCCAAGATTTTTACAGGAATTTGCAACAAATACATATTCAGAGAAAAAAGATATAAATCTTCAGTGTGCATTTTTCAATGTCTGCTTTTAAGCATGGGCCGAACTTCTCAGCTTTTTCTCCCATTAAAAAAGCATTAAATCACAAGGCCATCTTGCCTGAAGTCAAGAGTTACTTGACTCAAGCATTATAGAAACAGGAACCTAAAATAGTTATTGACCTTTTAGCCTGATATTGAGAAGACCGATTATTTAGTGATAGAAGGAAAATGAAAGCAATTTCCTATTCTCAGTCACTCATCCCTCTTTATACGTGAATATTCTCTCATACAAAGACAGACAAACAAAAAATCCCTAAAGTGGCTGCAAAGTAATTAATCTTAGAGTGAAAGGATTAAAACATGAAGTACTATCAGTCGTTCACTCTGCTCTACCTAGGTTAGACATTTGCAAATCTGAAATGCTAGCTCAAAGAAAGAGAAAGCAAGTAGTCAGCCACTGTCTGTTGACGTCACCCCATTTCTCTGCACCAGCAAGATTATTTTGACAATTGTGCATAAACCAGTCATGAATTATGACTATCTGGGATTGTTTATAAATTTTAGTGTAGGAATTTTTCTTTTTTTGTTTGTTTGGTTTTGGTTTTGTTAGATTTACATCTTTGATAAAATATCAAAATACAAGCAATGAACTATTGTGTTAGATGCAGCAAGCCCCTTGATTTCTACAGACAAACAGGTTTTATAATAATTTATGTAGCCTACTTTTCTAAGGCCTTGATTTGCCTTCTAAATCACAGGTGCACATTACCATTATCTTGTAACATCAGCTCCTTCTTTGCATGTGTTAGTGATTTGCATGTCCTCTAGATGACAGAACAGGTACACCTGCATGCTGAAGGGCTGAATTAAATCATTAGTCAAGGTTTATGTCAGGCTACTTTGGACCCCAGCGCAGCATTTGATTGTAAGCACCTTGTTCTTCAGTTGCTTCTGCACTTCTGTTGCCTGAGCCATTCTGCTTCTTTCAGCAGAACACCGTCTGTGGAGGGAAGCAGCCATGTGCAGTTTGGTGCCATGTGCAGTTCACCGTCAAGTTAGACAGCCGTCATAAATGCCTTTAAAGACATTCAAGAACAGAGGCATCTTCAGGAAGTGGACTTAACCTTGGGGGTTTAAGTTCACATACAAACTCTGATGTTCTCTTACATGTGGTCATAGCCTAGTGCTTCATTTGTGTAGGATAATATGTATTTAGTGTACAGGGACAGTGAATCCTGGTGAATCTTTATAGTTAACCATCTGCATTCCTAAAAGAGATTTTGAAGGAAATATTAAGGAGAAATAGGATGCCTGCACAAGGATGCTGACCTTTCTCTATTGTCTGCAAAGGAAATAAAGAGAGAATTCTCTTCCAACCCCATATCATTCTGCAATTTTATAATGTTAAATCTAGAATTATCTCTGTGATAGTATTATGAATAGTGCCCTGGAACTGTTTTGAGTCCAAGTCAAGTGCTGATCCATAAAATCAACCTTATTACTTTGCCATGTAATGCCACTCTTTGTAGAAAAGAAAGTGTTTATGTGTATTCATTAATTTCCCATCACGAATACATTAATCAGCTAACTCTAATCTTTGCATACTTTTCTCTTGCTATTTATACTGATCATTCCTGCTTAAAAATGTGTAATTGGTCATACAACTTGTCTTTTCAGCCTTTGTTGAATTGTTGAAAGGTGACAGAATTGATGGGAAAAGAGTTAAGTCGCTCTCTTTCTGTTGGTTTTGGTTCTTAATTATTATTATTTGATTGGCTTCAGAAATGGTGTTTTCTGTGGCGCAAAATACTGTATTCACCTGAATTAAAGTTACAGTTTTCTTCTCTCCTAAAAGACATTCAGTTTTACTTTTCCAAGCACAAACTTGGCAGTTGCAGAGGACATGAATCATAGAATTGCAGAATCATAGAATGGTTAGAGTTGGAAGGGACCTTAAAGGTCATAAAGTTCCAACCCCCCTGCCATGGGAGGGACACCTCCCACTAGACCAGGTTGGTCAAAGCCCCATCCAACCTGGTCTTGAACACTTCCAGGGATGTGACATCCACAACTTACCCGGAAACTGGTTCTAGAGAACACCTTACACGTAATCTCACTCATCTCACTGCTCAGTGCTAGCTGAGGAATCCACATCCTCTTTCCTTCCTTGCTCTTCCTCCAATATTCTCAGTTATGGTGTGGTGCTGAGAAGCACAGGATGTCCGCCTACCATTTTGAGACCTCTGCAAATGTTAAAGGTCATTCCAATGGGTTCTGAAGTGACTCTACACTAGTTATGCTAGTAATCTTTCTGGAAACAAAATGCACAGGATATGTTAAGCTAAGGTTGCATGCTGACCTATACATTAGAACTAAAAGCAGAAAAATGAAGTAATTGTAGAGCTGAAGTGAAGTTTTAACATTAACTTATTTAGAGGGTGCGAATTAAGCACTGATGGTTTGACTTGTGTGCCACTGTTACTTGGGCAGATGCAGCAGCACTGATATACACAGCAAAATCTCTGTATAATGCCTAAATACAAAAAGGCAAGGTTTCATATAACTCTAGAAATTCCTGGTTAAAAGAAAGGTTACAACTTAAAGAAAGAAATTCCTTGTAGAAGAAGAAAATTCAAAACCAATAAATCTTTAAGTTGTTGGTTCACTCAGATTATTATTTTTAAGGTGTAAACAAGAATAATTTAATTTTATGTTTATTACTTATTCAGAAAACATACTGAACTAAATTGAAAAGTTATCCCATTATGTTTTCAAATCCAATGGAATTAAGTGAATAAACAGAATTAAAGGTTTGGCTAATCTTTCCTTAGTTACCAGAAAGAGGTTGATTAAATAGTGAAATTGCTGTGGTCCCACACGTTCCACAGAGTGTGCACATGTACATGAGAATGCATATATAAATCTACATAAACACAGAGAAAGCTGGATATATTAAACTAAGGAAAAGTCCTTGGCCAGTGAATTGTAAAGAATTTTAAATGCTGCAATGCTGAGCTTTACTGTTATTACAAAGTAGAATACAGTTTAATTATTTGGCATGTTTACAAGGTTCTTTTCCCTTGACAAAATCTTATTTAAAAACCCCACTTCTAAGATGCCTCCCCCCTGATTTAGAATACCTTCGATGATGTCACTACCGTCATTGTATGCTCTACAAAGAAGAGCTGATGACGTCCAGTGCAAAGCTGTCTGCCCTGACAGGCGGTTCTTGGAAATATAGTCCAAACAGTTTGCCATATCTCACTGAAATTAACGTGAGATATAAATCACATGCAAGAGTTTCCAGCTGCTGACATTCTGTGCTTGATGTGGAATGCAAGTCAGAGACTTAAAATAGCTGCTCACGCATGTGAACTTCTAGTCAGAACTGAATACAGTGATTTCTATAGGATTTCTGATTTCTGTTGGAGAAGCAAAGATGTGATATGTCCTTTCCCTGAGATTTCTAGAGAAATGCACATAGTTTCGAACAGTTAATTCAAGGTCCCATGGAGATGAGGAACTCCTGACCCAGAAAACCTTCATCAGCTAGCAGGAAAGAAGCTAAACTTTGATTTGGTTATAAAGGATACTTTATGGAGCAGGTAGTAAGAGCATATTACATGTATACATTTATCCTATAACAAAATATAATAATCTTAAGTAAATGTGACTTCTCACAGTTCCATTCTGTCATTCACAGTTAGTGCAAGAATCAGTAAAGCACAGGAACACCTGTTTGATTGCGGGCAGGCTGCCTGCGGTGTTACCTGTAGTACATCAGGCTGATGTGTCCCAGGTTTTCCAGGGAAGTTTGGATTTTTCAGTCCTACACCAGCAGTTAAGAAAAAAGGGATACAAATGAACGTTTTTAGGATATTTTGATATAATAATAGCTACCAAAATCTTTAAATAATTGAGCTTATTTCAGAGATTGCAAGGTTATACACATACATAAAATAGCATGGTTCAAGTGCTATCCCTAAGGCAAACATTCCAGATGACAGTGTGTGGATACACTGAGCTGTAACAGGGAATTCTAAGAATCATCTCTTTTGGCCACATAGAGAAAATGGAAACACTGAAAATGTGAAAACTTGAAGACTTTAGATTTGGATCTATGTTGCAACATACTTAAGACAGGTCAATGAAAGAGCCAAAACACTCTGAAAGATTAAATAAAATTGGTCCTTTTACTAACAGAATTCTGCTTTGTTGTGGAAAGCACTGCATTTTTCTCTCTGGTCTGTGACAATATCTTACTTCCTCAGCAGGTCAGTATGCACCTGAGTTTCAGCTCTGGATAGCTATTTTCACTGTGATCAATATGTAAAACTAATCCTAGTTTTTCATTTGATTGGTCTTTTAAATATAGCTCAAGTTTTTAAATCTTAAATAGTCATCCAATGCTCACCATACATTTCACACAAAGAAGCAGTGGTCTTTTTCTTGAGCATCTCTGTTTGTTTTAACTTATTTTGATGTCTGTAGGATTTATAATCTGTATCTTGCAGCTCAGTTAGTATTTTTAATAGTCTAAAATTAGATCAAAGCAAGCTGATTTGTTTGTCATACTAACACTTTATATGTAGGATTTCCATGAATTACCCAAGTGCATATTACAGCTACTTAAACTGCTCTCCGGGGATTCAAGCATTGCTTTCAAGTGTGGGAGAGATTCGGAAAACCTTTTATACATCAAAATTCCCCTGAAATCCACTCAGCAATCCCTGTTTCATTGCTACATCTTTTTAAATGTGAATGACACAAATATATTCCATTTGCTCATCTAGGTCCTTAACAAACTCTCAAAGATATGGTTCTTTTTTATTCAGTGTTTCTTCATATAATAAGGAAGGGAAATAACGCCTGTTATGAATACAATGTAAATCAATAGTCCCTGTTATCAGACGTGAGCAGCTCTCTGGTGTTTGCTGGTATAACCTCTGAGTTCTTGCCTCCTTGCCCTACCTCCAAGAATGCCATACGACCTGTTTTATATCCTCATTTCTGCTTAAATCCCTGTTCCTTGTGGAACATATGCTGGTTGTAACACATAGGCATGATGCTTTTACTAAACCTGAAGCCTTTCTGAATGCTAAGTCTGCAGGAGAACAGAAAAATGGTTTTCTAATAATTTTGTCTTATGACGGTCATAAAAAGAGCACGTAGCTTTGTGGTAATTTATGATAGTACATCTGCTGAGCTACAGGAGCTTGGAAAATCTATTCTGCTAATGGTGTCCTAAACTAAAATTATTATGCATTCATTAAGTTGCAATAAATAGAAGAAGAGCTAATGCATTAAAGTTAATAGGGCTGCTGGAGATATTTACAGTGAATAACAGTATGAATAGCACTCAGATAGATATGATTCTTACTGGGAAATCCATTTCAGTAAAAAGCTTGTAAAAAGTGGAGAGTGGGGATGCAGTGGGTTGGTGTTCATGACAGGCTGCTGAAAAAATGTGTCACTTGACAATGAAGTCAGTCTGGGTGCATCCATTACTTCTTAAAGCTATTATTAGATATATAAATACAGTATATAATTATGATATATATTCCTCTTATTCTTCCACTGATGCTATTTCTATCACTTTTGAAAAATCTAGCTAAATACAGTATGCCTAATAAAAAAAAAGAAAATGTTTTGGTGACATGGAAAAAAATCAGGCTGTGGTTAAATGGTAAAAGCGGTTAAGGATGTCCATATTTTTGTAACAAAGCTGTAGACCGTAATTGCTGTAAGTAATTAACTGAAAATTGTAATAAAAACAAACTCCCAAATCATATGTCATTAGGACTATTAAATGCTTTTTAGATTCTCTTTCATATGCAGTATTGAATGAGCATTTAACATCACTTTCTCATCGACCTAAACTAGAATTAATTGACAGCAGTATGTTTTCAGTTTTTTTTTCAGAAAGTGTTCACTAAGGACACATAGCTCATTAATTAATGTTTGCATATGTATCTAATTTGCCTAGACAGTTCTAGTCCTCTATAAAGAAATCTCTGCTTGTTTATCATTCTTCCTGTAAATATTATTAACATTTCCATTACATTTTGAGTGCAAAACAATGTTTGATTAATGAAGGATGCACCTCTTCCCCATCTTTTCCCATCTTAAGCTCGGTATCTCTCTAAGAGCATTCTCTTCTAGTTTTCAAGGCTGGAATAGACCAGGTAACGTGTACAAGGGCTAATAAAATGGGCAGATATTCTGATACAACAGTCGAGAATACTGCCAGGAGGGAGAAAGTTGATATGCACGGGAAACAAAATTGAAAATAACAGTAAGACAAAAAACTTGAAGACACTAGACTAGATTAGATACTAGATAAAACAGGTGAATTGGTATACATATGGAAAATTAATAACAGGGATACAGTTACATTCTCCAGCTATATCCAAACTCTAGTGTTTGCCTAAGAATCATACATCTCTCTGATGATCAGTGTACCTGTGATGTACAATTGCATTACAAAATCCTCTATAAAATTTCATACGGTTAAGACTTTGGATTTGTTTCTTTTTGATAGTATTACAGTGTTCCCTTTTCAATTATTATTATTTGAAAGCAGAGATTACTTTAAACATATTGTACTACCAAGAAAGATCTTAAAGCAGTATGTTGTTCATGCTGCACAGAAAAATTGCTCAGCTGAGTACCTACTTGAAAATATTAAATACAAATTATCATAAGAAATGTATCTGTTCCTAGAGCATACAATTTTTTTTAGCCAGGACACTGTCAAGTGCTCTTCAAATTATTCAAACCACCTTACTGATAGCCCACTGCAGCATTTCATCTATGAAGATCTAGTGTATCTCCTCTTGGCAAAGTTCATAATTTGTGGAGTTCTCAAAATTTCTTTCTCTTGAGGGAAAGTCAGCTGTCCTTCTTTTCTCCTTAGGTCCCAGCCAGATCTATTAATTCTGGGATCCGAGATTTTGGACTGAGAACTGCTGAGTATAAAGGCACTCATGGCTCCCTGTAGTGCATGTCCCTGAGAACACCATTAGCCCAGCATGTGCAAAATCTCTGTCCTTTCTGTTGCACAATAGTCCATCGGGTCATTAATCCTAAAGTTTAAAGGAACAATGCCCAGCATAATGAAATTATTTCATTGCAGTAGTATATGGTTTTCCCTTTAGCAGGAGTCAGCACCCAGTGGGTACTTGCTGCATTTAGCAGGCATTGCTGGACTGGAGCCACAGCTGACTGAGCTGATGGCTGCAGGACTGCAGCACACCTGGGACATCTGAAACAAAAGTTCATCCCACCTTTTGGGTTTTTTGTTTGTTTCCCCCCCCCCTTTAATTTCCATTGTTAATAAATAAATATCTACAGTTTTATAAAAGATCATGATGGTTCTGACAGAGTACAGTGAGCAAGTTCAGTGACAGGTGTTTTGATTACTGAAATTATAACCTACATCAGTAACCAGCAGGAAATCAAACTCTAGTGGAGTGACCTGTGCATTTTTCATTCTCTTTTAAATTTAATTTAGCTTCCTTACTGAAGTTACATTAGCCAGAGACCAAGTATTGTATGTGCAATAACTTCAATTTTTGCCTTTTGTAGATTTGTTTCACAAACTTAACATAGTCACCTGAGCTTAATCTATTTCATTTCTGTGTCTTGTCTGTTCCAGTTGTGAGCAGAACATCCTTATTAATCTATTACTCTTTCTGTTTTTCATTCACATGGCATTGAATCTTTGTAGGGTTTTTTATTAATCTTTAAATTTTCACTGGTATGTAAGGCCACACTTCCTTTCCTCCCTTATTATTTTGTGCTATAAGAAGCACCTGAAGCAAGCATTATAAATTCATTGAATCCTCAGGAGCCAGGCATCTTTCAAATGAAATACCTGGTGTGTCATAATTTTCTATAGCTTGTTACTTTTAATTCAAATCCTTTCCTTTCTTTTCACAAATCCAGAAAATTCCAAAATTCCCATCCTTTCAAGGCAATTCCAGTCATTGGACACACGTGCATGACAAGGCAGCAGCAGTTTTGTGTGTACAAGTATGTGCATGTGCTGTAAATATGGAGAATAAACAAAAACTGGGAGTTCTAATGTAGTACTATTACAAGCTTAACTTGTCAGTCAGAAGGAAAGTGCTTCTAGACTTTGGAATCACAGAGAGGAATTTGTTGAGAGTGGGAGGGTAGACAGCAGCTAGGGTAAGGTGATCAGGAATTGAGTAAGTTTATATTTACTATGGAAAAAGGCAGAAAGGGCAACAAAGAAATTACTCTGAACTTCTCTATAGTATCTTTCAAACAATCCTGAGTTCACGTCTTATCAGAACAAAGTCTGAAGGTCTTAAGTAGTGAAGCAAATCCACAAAACCAGAATTATTTTTGTGCGGAGAAATAAGAAGATGTGCAGTAAAGAACAACTTACAAGAAAATGGTACTCCACAATTCAGCAGACAGAAAAAGCAATGAAAAATTACTCAGTACAATCTTAAAATATTTAAAATCTTTTCTCACTAAAATGAAAAAGGAGGGTTTTCAGGAGACAGTAAATGACTAACACTAGTGACAAGAAGATAAGAATAACAGGGAATAAGTGAAAGGATAAAGGAAGAAAATGTGGGAAGGAAGTGTTATAAAGTACTTGAAAAGGGAAAAAAAGGTTGCAATACATCAAGAACAAACAAATCAATTAAAGAAGTTCCACAATCTGAAAATAATCAGAGGTTAGGAGTGGGAATAATCAGAGGTGGGGAGTGGGAATAATCAGTGAGGGAAGCAGTGAAGGACATGTACACTTGCCTCAGTTTCAGTCATTCTGAGGTATCTATTTATGACCACTGTTGGAGTTACTGGGTTAAAACGACCTTTTTCCTTCCCAGTGTGGCCATTCCTGTAGTATAATAGATGCACCTGTAGATGCAAGAGTCCTTCAGAAAAAGCCAAAAGGATCAAAAGACAAACAGAGTTAACTGCTGTCATACATGCGTGAGCAGAAAGTCCATACACTGCCATGTGTGAACTCTAACACTGTTTGTTAGGTGGGAACTTCCAATGTCAGACCTCAGCCTGGAATGTTACAACAAGCTCAGCTGAAAAGTGAATAGAAAACCACAACAGAAAAAACAACCAAACATTCAAGTGTATAGAGAATGGTAGAAAGAGTGCCTACGGCTTGTTTGGATTGCTTATTCTAAAGCAGATAAAACTGAAAGAAGGAAGGATAGAGCAGTTAGGTTTGGCTGTCTTTTCTTTGTAAGTAAATAAAAGGTAATTGCCAAGAACAAATCAAATAAAATGTCAACTGAAAACAACATAAGAAATAGGAGGAATAAATTGCAACACAAGAGATTTAGGATAGACATTGAGGAATTTTTTATTCATTTTTAATTTGATATAGATACTTAAACATCAGAAAAACTGCTATGGGACATTGTGGAATATATACTGTTGGAAAATGCTGTCAGGAATGGTTAGGTGCATTATTTTACTGCAGGGGTGGGGAACTAGCCTCTTTGGATCATAGAGGTCCTTTCTAGCTTTTTTTTTTCTGATTTTCTGTCTCCCTTTAATGTAACTCCATATGGTATTAACCATGTAAAGGGGCTGTACAATTATTGTACCTGTATAGTATAAAGAAGCATATGCCTGCTGACAGGCCCATACTGCAGAAATTATATACAGTTAGTATCACTTCATTTTTTGCAATTCTCTGACAAGAAAAAATACAAGTTGCTATTTCTATATGTGCCAGCACATATAGAAATCTAGCCCTGACCAGTTGTGCATTAATTCTTCGCATACCTGTCTAAATAATATTTGAAGTGTGGTAACCATTTCATAGCTTCAGTGTACATATAATTAATAAAAGGTGCAAGAAATGGGTCTGTTGTAAAAAAATCTTTAAGAATTATTCCACTCCACAGGTGGTGTATTTTAATATTATTTGATATAGATTTATTGCTTTGCTAGAATATGTAATAGACATAAAAATGTGCATTAAAAATGCTTAGTAGAAGTGTTATTCTTCTGTTATTAATTATGCAGTTAGGCTTCTAACATTTGTGTCATCTGAGGGAAAAAACACTACTGACTCGCCAGAGAAGAAAAAGAAATTATGTGATTTCTCAAACACTGATGTAGTTAATTCTCAAATCAAAAAATCAAAATAAATCTTAAGGGATAGGTCAAATTGATGTGTTTTTTTCACTTTCGCTAAATGAAAGAGAATGTAATTATATTCTCCTTTAGTAGTAGTTTTAAGTACACTCTAAAGATCAAATGGTCTAACAGAAATTGAAATCTTCTCTATACAAGATGAAGTCAAAATAAGCACATTCTAGCAATAAAAAAAAAAAAACCAAAACAAATTTAATAAAGGGCAAGTCTTACTTATTCTTCCCCATTCACCAAGTAAGAAGTGATAGGACAAGAGGAAATAAAGTTCCTTTACAAGAGGAAATCAAGTTGCACCAGGGGAGGTTCATTTTGGATATTAGGAAAAATTTTTTACACTAAAAGGGTTATCAGACATTGGAATGGGCTGCCCAGGCAAGTGGTTGAAACACCATCACCGGAGGTATTCAAAAGATGTGTTGGCATAGTGCTAAGTGACATGGTTTAGTGATGGGTTGTTGTTTTATCAGAGTTAGGTTGATGGTTGGACTAGATGATCTCAAAGGTCCCTTCCAACCTCGAAAATGCTATGATTCTATGATTCTATGGTTATTAATAGAATGAATAACTTTGTCCTTATCTAATTCCACACAGTTTATTGTTCAGAAACCGGATCTATTATATTTAATACATGTTGTAATTAATCTTCATCGTATAATTAAGAATTTGGCTCTATAAATTAAATTGTAATTACAAATAAGAGAAAGCATAAATTATGTGTAATTGCGTTATGAACTCTGTGAACCTTGTTCATAGTTACTGTCAATGTACTATACAGAATGCCTACGATACGTTATTATTTTTTTTTTGTCCTAAAGAGAGGCTCAAACTTGTACTCTTACACCATTTTAAAAGTAATGGATGTGAGAAGAGATTTCATTTAGACCTAACAGGGAAACTGGACACTTTTCTTTGCCACTGTTTCATCATTATTTTTGCATTATTTTATGCAAGGTTCTTATGTCAGCAGCACCAAAGCCATAATTGGTAAGACACCCCCACATACTCCCAAGGATGTTACTTCCTGGGCAACACATCACCTTCATTATTCAAATCACGCAGTGATTGTATTTGCATATGCTTATTTTTACTTTGTAACCTGGTTCTACATTCATATAATTTCAAAGATAGTGATTTTATTATAAGCATCACTAAGAGCACAAGATTGAAATTTGAGATATGTGGAAAAAAAAAAGAAAATAAAAAAATCATGGGAAATCTGTCATACTTCAAAATATTCTGAATTTCCTTTTAAAAATTCCGGCAGATATCAGCATCAGTTTTGTCTCCATGGAAAGAAGAAACCTCAAAACAGAATTACTAAGGTGAAAAGTATTTTATCATTAACTGTTAAAAAGTTTATTCTTATGGAAGATGCCTGACATCTTTTCTCACATACTAAACACTGCAGACCTACCTAGGAATTGCTGAGGAGTTTCTAATCATAGAATCATAGAATCATTTAGGTTGGAAGAGACCCCTGGGATCATCAAGTCCAACCATCAGCCCTACTCTACAAGTTCTCCCCTACACTAGATCCCTCAACACCACATCTAGTCTACTCTTAAACGCAGTCAGGGATGGTGACTCCACCACCTCCCTGGGCAGCTGATTCCACTGACTGACCACTCTCTCTGTGAAAAACTTTTTCCTAATGTCCAGCCTAACCTTACCCTGCTGCAGCTTGAAGCCATTCCCTCTCATTCTATTGCTAATTGCCCGTGAGAAGAGACCAGCACCAACCTCTCTACAATGCCCTTTCAAGCAGTTGTAGAGAGTAATGAGGTCTCCCCTCAGCCTCCTCTTCCTCAAACTAAACAATCTAATGTTTCTTTGGAACATTGTCTGTACTCATGGAAAATAATATTCTAAACTAGGCTATCCTAGAACATATAATTAGTGCAAGTTTTTATATATGTAAATTAATTTCTGACATAATCTCTTTCTTCTAGAACAAAAAACTGCAAAGCCCAGGCACAATTTAAATTCATTTTGAGTCAAAGTATAAAACACTGAGTATTTTTATAATAGAAATAGAAATAATACAGGAAATAGAAATGGAAGTGAAGGTTAACTCACTTAGTCTTACAATCCTAAGACTTATGTTAACATTGGTCAGATATTTGAGTAATACTTTTTAAGGAATGAAATGCAAATCAATTTATTTTTCTCTGTTTAAATGTATTTAAGTGGGCAGAATGCTTGTGAACTGTAAAATCTCTTTCGTTGACTGAAGTTTTATGGCACATTAATATTATCAGCTGCATTTTTCTTATTTCTCACATAAAATTTTCAAACTTGACTGATTTTTCAAAGTAGTCAGCAAAACTTCACTACAAGTAAAAGGCATTTTTAGTGTCTGCATATGATTTGTTGAAGGGCAAACTATTTGGTTTTAATTTCAAACATCCAGCTGTAAAGAATTGTGGTGATATATGAAAACGAAAAAAATATTAATTATCTGTGCATGAAACTTTTTAATCTTACATTACTGAGATGCTGCTGAGAATCCTATCCTTTAATGTAAGGCGAAGTATTTGACAAAATTACTTTGGCTGATCTTTTTAAAAGAAGCCAAAAGCAAACACTTGTATAGAATGTTGGAATCTACCTCATCAGTGCAGCAGCTGTTACTTTAATTAAAGGATTCATACTCATGCTGTGACTTTATTTAAGTAATAATAAGGCCTTCACAGAGTCAGAGAAGAGTTGAGGTTGCAAGGGACCTCTGGAGGTCATCTGGTCCAACTCCCCTGCGACAACAAGGCCATCTAGAGCTCAATGCCCAGGACTAGGTCCAGGTAGCTTTTGAATATGTCCAAGGATGGAGACTCCACAATGTCTCTGCGCAAACCGTGTCAGTGCTCAGTCACCCTCACAGAAAAAAATGTTTTCTAATGTTCATAAGGAACTGCATTTCTGTTTGTGCCCATTGCCTCTAGTCCTGTCACTGGACACCACTGAAATGAGCTTCACACTGTCTTCTTTGCACCCTCACTCCCTTCAGGTATTTATAAACATTGATCAAGATTCCTGTTGACTCTTCTCTTCTTCAGGCTGAACAATCACAGCTCTCTCAGACTTTCATCGCAGGAGATGCCCCAGACCCTTCATCATCATGTGGCACCTACTGGACAATCAGGCGATCAGGCCCAGTCAACTGGGTTTATGAAAAGCAGATTCTGTTTGACATACCTGATCTCCTTCTATGACAAAGTTACCCACTTGGTGGATGATGAAAAGACTGTGAACCTAGACTTTAGTAAAGCCTTTGACACCATTTTCCACACCTTTCTCCTGGAGAAATTGGCTGCCTGGACAGATGTAGTCCTTGCTGGGTCGAAAAACTGGTTGGAGGGCTAGGCCCAAAGAGTTATGGTGAATAGAGTTAAATCCAGTCAGTTGCCAGTCAAAAAAGTGGTGTTCCCCAGGGTTCAATATTGGGTCACGTTCTCTTTATCAATCTTCTGGACAAGGGGATCGAGTGCACCCTCAATAATTTTGTAGACGAAACTAAGTTTTGTGGGTCTGTTGACCTGCTAGAGGGATCTGGACATTCTGGATTGATGGGCCAAGACCAATGGGATGAGGTTCAGTAAGGCCAAGTGTTGGGTCTGCACTTGGGTAACAACAACCCTATGCAGCACTATGGGCTTGAGGAAGAGTGGCTGAAAGGCTGCTCAGTGGAAAAGGATCTGGAGGTGCTGTCTGACAGCCGGCTGAATATGAACCACCAATGTGCCCAGCCAGGTGGCCAAGAAGGAGATCAGGTATGTCAAACAGTGCCCTGGCTTGTATCAGGAACAGTGTGGTGAGTAGGACTAGAGAAGTGATAATTGCTCTGTGCTCTGTACTCAGCACTGGTGAGGCCCCCATCTTGAATACTGTGTTCAGTTTTGGGGCCCTCACTGCCAGACACTGAGGTACTGGAGCATGTCCAGAGAAGTGCAATGAAGCTGGCAAAGGGTCTAGAGAACTAATCTTATGAAAAGCAGCTGAGAGAAATTGAGTTGTTAAGCCTGGAAATAAGGAGGCTTGGGGGGACCTTATTACTCTCTACCTGAAAGGATGTTGCAGCAAAGTGGCTGTCGGTCTTTTTTCCCAAGTAACAAATGGTAGGACAAGAGGAAATGGCCTCAAGTTATGCCACAAGATTAGAGGATGGAGCCAGGCTCTTCTCAGTAACATCCAATGATAGGACAAGAGGTAATGGATGCAAGATGGAACATAGGAGATTCCAGTTAAACGTGAGGAAAAATTTCTTCACAGTGAGAGTGACTGAACACTGGAACAGGCTGCCATGGGAGGTTGTAGAGTCTCCTTCTCTGTAAACGTTCAAAACGAGCCTGGACGCATTCCTGAGTGATCTGATCTAGGTGTTCCTGCTCCGGCAGGGGATTAGACTAGATGATCTTTCGAGGTCCCTTCCAATCCCTGATATTCTGTGATTCTGTGATAAAGAAAACTTTCTTCTCCAACATGGTTGTCAAGGATTGGAACAGGCTGCCCAGGGAACTGGTTGAGTCACCATCCCTGGAGGTATTGAAAAGATGTGTAGACGTGGTGCTGAGGTACGTGGTTTAGTGGTGGTACTGGCAGTGCTAGGTTTACACAGTTGGACTTGGTGGTCTTAGCCTTTTACTAAATGATTTTATGAATCTGTGGTTCTATGAACTTTGTGGAACTTTGAAGAACTCTCTCTGGTATGTCCACATCTCTCACTGGAGAGCCCGTAATTGGACACAGCACTGTTATCTGTAGCTATCGCTTCTTCTGGTTTGCTTATATTAGCTTATTTAATGTTTTAAATTTAAAGCACTCAAGTTAGGAGAAAGCATCCTGAAGAGCTTCAAGGGACTTAGCTTGAGGAAGGAAAAAAAAAGAAAAAAGAAAAAGGTACTGGAACCTGTGATGTAGCACCAAATATCAGACTGTCACACTGTAGAAGTTTGTTAAATCCGAAGTCAGTATGATGTGGTTGATGAACTGGAGTAGAAGTGAGTTTAATGTCTGTTGACTCTGCATGTTACTGCTCTAGTTTTTCCTTGCAACATATACTACATACATGGAATTTTTTTTCTTATTCAGAAAAACCTGTAGTAGCAAGGTTATGGACTGATGTTCATATTACTAAAACCTGAGTATTTTTACTTAGAAGATATGTCATATACTAGTAAATGCAAGGTATTCCCATGAATAATAAAAGCTAAACCATACCTGTCAAAGTAAACTAAAGAAGTCTAATTCATAATGCCTTATTCTGGCATTTCTTATTGTCTGTGTTTACTTCATCTCTAATTCCGAAGAATTCTCTAATCTGTGCTAGCCTCATTGCAACCTGAGAGCATAAGCAAAACTGTCTGTTAGATGATTGTATGTCTGTATTACAAATTGATGTTTTCAATAGTGTAGTGGGTTGGAAGATACACTTATGAAAAAATAATGGTACTGGATTAAAACTACTTAAAATTTTGCTGATAATGCTGTTCTGAAATTACCTAATCCCTCAATTTGGTATCTTGTCTAGTTCTGATCTTAATACAATTTCAGACTATGTTGTAACCTAAAAAGAATTTAACATTTTCAAACAGTACTCTCTTGATTGAGTATCACTATGTTTAAACCAAAAGTAAATTTCATACCATCAATTTAAAACAATGACAACAGACATTTAAAATCTAATTTCTTATATGTCTTTGCTCTGTTTGAACTACATGAGATATTTTGGTTGTTCTGGGTGGTTTATTTTTCCTGCTTGCAATATATCTGGATATTTTGCTTTGATAATCTGTTCCCTGTGCTTACTGACTTAAACAGTCTCCATTCTGACTCTCCTATCACAGTAGAATTTGTGATTTATCTGTTTTTATATCCGTAAAGATACAGCCTTAACTAAGTGGTCTCTTGCATAATCAGACCTGCTTGGAGTTCACTAAATGTAACCTTGTGCTGTGTATCTCAATTAATCTTTCAGGCTGTGGCTAATCACATCCCCACCAGGCAGGCTCACATATCTCACCAAGCTGGATTATTAAAATCCATATTTCACGTTAACAGCCATGTGTGTGAGATTAGTTTCTAAGTAGTAATGCACCTGCCATAAATACCTCATATCTGGTATCTTCTGAAATACTGCTGCTGTCAAAGATGGAAAAGCATGATGTGCATTCAAAATTAGTTTACATTTCTTTTTTATGGGTGAGTCATTTTTTGGGGTCCTTTTCTTTTTTCTGATGTACCTGAAATTCTATAGAGTGCAGAATGTAATGAAGACAGAACTTGGTAAATGATATATTCTGGAAGGATTGATAGAAGAATATGATTATATTAACTTTATTAATTTTTTATCATTTCAAGTAAAAGCTTAAGTGAGAAAACCTGCATTAGTTTAGGTTCATACCATTAGTCATACATTAAGTGCTAAATTCCATTTTACAGTGAAACTTTTTAAATCTGGAGTAACTCCAGTAAACTCAATTGGCCTAGAAACTGCTTTAGCATTGTCATTTTACTAATTACATCCTAGAATAAAACACTGTCCATCTGATCAGTAGATGATTAGCAGAAGATCCAGGCACTGAATCTGAGCGTTACAAGATTGTAAAGGCAACTGCTGCTACACTTCATGCTCCATACTTTTAAAAGGCAAATTTTCTGTTAAACTCCCTGAAGCCCTGCACTTGCTGCACTAATGCCTAGTGTTTGCAGTAAAGACCAAGCAGACTTTTCTCCTAGAACCTCACCTAAAAGATGTTTTTGGTTTAATGGGCCATCCAGAGAGTTAAATGTACAGCTGCAAGAAAATAGGCTTTGCACACAATTGCTAGATGTGATGGTGCTTTACTTAAAGGAAGTACAAGAAATTAACAAGTTTATTGTTTTCCTAATGCCCTGCTCCTTAATCTAACTCCTCATTCCCTTGGGACTGCATTGAGGTCTATCTGCATTTAGACAAGTAGTGTTTGTCTGGTAGAAGCAGCTCTGGCTGACTGGTGGGATCGATGGGCACAGTCCCTGCCCTTTCACATCTTTCCAGGCTTTCTGTCCGGTGAGTGCCTGAAAAGCTCCTGTTCAGCACTCACAGATTCTTGACAGATAAAACTGCTGTTCTGATGATTTACAGCCTGATTGCCCAATCCTTTCTAATGAGCCAAACCTGTGTTTTAAAGCAGCTGCATTCCAGTGGCATCTTCGTTGACCTTTTAGTGTTGGTGTGTGCTTCTTGGAATGTCAATTCTCAAAGGCAGTCCGGAAGCAGTGGAGAAGGAGAGAGGTTAGATGCTCCAACAATAATCTGGAATTTTCTTAAGGACCATACGGTGAAATCATAACTTTACATAACAAAAATAGGCTGTATAAATAGACTTTTAAAACCATCCTATTTACGTACAATTTTCCTTTAAAAATTTTTCTCTTATTCAAATGTATATGTAGACTGACAGAAAATGTATTCAGAATGATTCCACTTTCAGAGCTTCCAATTGTCCTTCAGGTCTATCATTTACTCCATAATTATGTTAAAATAAATTTGTTTTAAGGGTTTAAAATTATAGGGATAGGAATGAGATTATTGCAAGAGAGAAGAAAAATAAATGCATGTTTAAAAATTTAGTTCTAGTTGATGATTATGCATATATTCAGTAGTATAATTTCAAGGGTACAGTTTAAATATACAGAGATGATGGACATAAAGAAAAATAAGTTGGGAAACTACACTTGCATTGCATTACATATGCCCTAGTCTAAAAAAGCAGCTGATTGTTATATTGCAAATGTGACTGATGCAATTTTCAAGTTGTATTTGATAATGTGTGCCCCCTGGAACATTAAATTCTGTATAACGGTAGTGGTCCATTTTAAAATTTTCCTAAATACTATTTTATTTTTACATTACAAGTCTGTCACAACCTGAGAAAGTTGTTTGGATTTATCGATGCTTATCTTTTGCAAACCTTCACATGATATATATCCCATTATCTGTCACAAATTGCTGCTAATGTTTCAAAGTATATCACAGAAAGCGGCAAGATGCATCAAGACAAATCAGGCACCATACAGCTGGGTAACTGCTGAACACCCTCCAGAGACACACAAACAAGAATAAGAAATATGCTCTGAGTCCGGAGGTCAAATGCTTTACCTAAGAAGTGCATTAATCCCCTAGAGAAGTTCTGCTTTGAGAGTTTAATTTCTCTCAGGCAATAGAAATAAGGAAAACAAAGAACAGCAAAAGCCATGGAACCCTATGCAATCACTGACACAAAAGACCAGAGGGGGTATAATATTGTGTTTGTCAATAATATAGCAGTGTCTAGGAGCTTGTTGTGCTGGGCATTTTAAAAATTCAGAACAAATAACTCCTGCAAGGAATTTATCACCCAAAAAATCTGTAGTCAGCAGAAGAACAGACCAACTGCCTAAGGTAATAGAAAATGATAACTACACAGGGTCTTCAGATCTGGTCCTAGGTGAAACCACAATTTATAATTTTAATACAAATTACTATGAAATACAGACTTTATGTCCCTCCTAGCCAGCTAGCCAACCTTCCCTGTTTATCCATACTATGTCCATTAAATTATTAGGTGATTACTTTTGGTTATTTAAAAACTAAAATAATCCATGGTGATGTTAAGATCTGTCAAGTGTCTGATCAGTGTTAGATTTCAGACTTAATAGATCACAGTGAAGTGGCCACCTCCAACTAATTAGGTGTGTGTGGTGATATTTGTATAAGGGTTAGACTGATATTGTGACCAAACAAGTCCTTAATCTTATGCTTAACTGTCTTTAATGACAGTGTTTAATTGCACATAAAGAATTCTAAATACATACTGTTTAATTGTCAAGCAAGCAGAGTCACACATAAGAGGCAATTCTATTGCCCAGGGAAAACCTTTGAAATGAAAGAGATCAATTCAAAGACTGTTTCTTCAGCAGCAATTTTTTTTTTTTTTACCCACAGTATCTTCCTAATACCTTATAAACCACTCTCAGGTAACAGTTTTACCTTGGACTTTCAAAATACAGATGATCTGGCTTTAGCTAGAGATAGATGAAAGAGGATTTGGTATATTAAAGGTTCCTGAAGGTTTGCAACAAGCAAGAAGAAAAGATTTTAGGTTTAGACCCAAAACCACCTACAGCTCAGAAACAGCCATTCAGATCTGCACAGAAAAGTAGCCTCTAGACTGTCCATCACCAGGAAGCTTGCTGAGAGAATAAAGGAGTGGTAAATTTTGCTCTTAAACTGTTAATTTCTATTAAGAACTTTATGTGAATGCGAGAAAACACCAATAATTTCAGAATTATTTCCTTGAATAAGTGAAAAACTGTGCTGCATGACAAAATCTTTGCATTTAAGCAGGTAACTTGAAGAGAAGGGCTGATGGTTGGACTTGATGATCCCAAGGGTCTCTTCCAACCTATATGATTCTATGATTCTATGAATCTAGACTGTTGCATTTCCACATTAATGTCATTACCATGAAGTTGTCTTGCATTGCCTCCTTTGCCTTAAGAATTCTGAATTACTTAACTAGACAAGATTTGACCAGAAAAAAATATGGGCTTCATGCTTAGACTGTCTTGCCAAATAGGTGGATGAATTTCTGGACTTGAATCTGAATCAGAAATCAAAGAAATTTGATTCTGTACATTAAATTCACAGGTAGCTTTGGTTTCTCTTCAGCCCCAAAATACTGCCTGCCTGGCAGTTTTTATTAAAATATGCCTCCAGCTCCATGCCTTTCTTTAAGTCACCACACAATAAAAGGTAATACAGGATTTTCTTTATCTGAGTTGTCTGTTGTCCTTCCCTTGTCATCCTGCTAACCACTAACCCTGTGCAAAAGCTGAGTCTGCAAAGCACACACCTGCATCATTCTTGCTGTTATCTACTGTTCCAGTTGTTCTCCCATCCTGGGAATAAAATATCTGGTGCTGTTATTTTAATAAAAGCTGAGATGACAAATCATGCACCTGTATCTTTGTTCACTCCACCTGCTTGTCCTGGTACTCTGCTGTCTTTCCTCCCTGCAGTAACAAAACCCATGTGGCCACCATTGGTGAAAGTACTGTCTGGTGCATACATCTTTAAATCTTACGTTTTGGTTGAGGAGAAAAAACTGAATAATCAAAGGCAGTGAATCCAGACAGCTGTTTTTACAAGTTGTATCATAAACAATTTTGTACTTGATCCTATTCTTTCAGGTCATGAAAAAATTTATTACTGATCTCAATGGAGGTCAACTTTGGACATGCCAGCAGAAATCTGTTTTAAACTATCTGGTTTAAAAAAATTATTTGAGAAAAAAAAAAAAATAATCCCCTCCTAAATGTCTGTACAAAGTAGAGTATTTATATTCTCTCACACCCTTAATCAACTTGATGATTTGAAAAGAAAGTTAGAATAATTTTTTAAGGAATGTCCATGTGTAATTTCATCAGTGACTGATGCTGCAAACAATAGAGAGTTAAATCTTTCACAGAAATGCAGCATCTTTCAGGCTGGAAGGAATCTCAGGTCTCCAGTCTCCCTTGCTCCCAGCAGGGTCATCTCTGGGAACAAACCAGGTTACTTGACCTTTTATCCAGTCGGGTCTTGACAACCTGTAAGGACAGAGATTTCACAGCATTTTGGGGTAACCTGTGTCACTGTTGGACCTTCCTCATTGGGAAAAAGTTTCTCCCAGTATCCAGTGTGAGTTTCCATCTTATTTAGGTCCATTGTCTCACACTCCCACCTAGCAGCAATGTGAAAAGCCACCTCCATCTCCTTAGGGACCTCCCATAAGCAGTGGGGGATGCTGTTAGGTCCCCTCAAAGCTGACTCTCCAAGCAAAAATGCCCAGCTTCCCCAGCCTCTCCTCACTGGGCAAGTGCTCCAGCCTCATCATCTTGGTGGCCTCCCCTGAAACCTCTCCAGTTGGTCACCACCTTTCTTGTACTGGAGGGTCCAAAACTGAACAGAGTATCTAGATGAGTTCTTACAAGTGCTGAGCACAGGGGGAAAAAATCACTTCCTTGGGTCTACTGGCCCTGCCCTTATTCATACAGCCCATGGTGCTTTTGAATTCTTTAGTGCCAGGGCACAATATGGGCTCCTGGTTACCCAAGGGCTTTAACTGCAGATCCACAACCCAATCAGTAGTTCTGCAGCAGCAGCTTTTGTCACCACAGCTAACACAAAACTTAAAAAAAAAAAAACCACAGCTAACACAAAACCTGACTATTTTGCGTCTTCACTTTGAAGAGGTAAAGGCAAACAAGTTCAAATAATAGACTGATTAAAAAAGGCAAGAAATTCAGTCCATCTTTGTAATGATTGTGATAAAAGAATATGTCATCTTGCTGTTTCTGAAGCAGCTCTAACCTCAGACCATTCTTCTAACACTATTAAACCTAAATGTTAGTCTTCCAATTATGCACACTAATGGTAAGAGGGTCTGCAGATGCAGAATTACATGACTCAATTTAATACATGATTGTTAAGGCATGTAAAAGTGTGACTATTTAGCCGATGGTGACCTAAATGTGTTGCACGGGTGTGTAGGAATAATAAACGAAAGTCAGGGAGCTTTAATAGAAGTGTATGCACAGAGATGTCATCCATTTCCATGCCACCCCTTGTCATCATTGCCGCAGTCCAGCTTCACAAGCTTCTGTCACTCCTGATCAGTGAAACATATTTGAAATCTTTTCTCTCTGAGTTGCCATTGTTACTCAGAACAATATTGTTCTCTAAATTGGTCTTTGAATTTTGTACATTTGAAAAAATAAGCCACTCCAGAAAGGTACATCAATAGGATACAAGTAACCTGTGATTCAGTGGAGCCTCTCAGGACACTAAAACATTCTCTGTGTCTAAGTGTACAATAGCTGTTTTGTCAAAGGCTATACTTAGGAGGGATTGCAGTTTCACATAACTAACGGAGAGCTGTTGACTTCACTGACAGCATTATATATTTTAGAAATAGATTCACTTGTTTTTCTGGCACATTGGTTTTCTTAAGGTGCTTTTTTTTTCAGAGAGATTGCTAAAAATTTTTGATCATACAATACTGTGATCCTCCATGTTAAGAAGTGTTACAAGTGATTGTGGTCTCTGGCAGCTCTGGAGCCTAGGGGAATTCCTTCCTGCCTGTCACTGAAGCCCAAGCTGCTGCATCTGGGGACTCAGACTCAGAGATCTCCATCCCAAAGCAATGACACAGCTGCTACTTCTCCCTTTGCGAGTTCAACCAGTGGCCAGGCTGAGTGTGTGTCACAGAGACACACACATGCAAACACAGAAGACACATGTCTGAAATGTCTGGCTACACAGGCAGAAGGCATTGCCTGGAAGTGCACCCTCGTTCAACACTACCAGGAGTTGCAGGAGGTATTAGTACAACCAGCCCAGCATCCTTCCTCTCCTTCAGCTGGCTAGGGTTGAAGTTCACTGGAGAAAGTACACACACAAGACTCTGGATTCACAAGAACACGCACTTTTGAAAATAACAGCATTGTCTTTCTGTCTGTCTAGTACCTCTGTCCAAACCCTGAGCTCTCTTACCTGCCTCAATCTCCTCCTCACCTGCAAGTCCAGCTTAGGGCTGGCTACTAAGCATGTCCTCATGTTCCTGTTATGTACCCCTTCCTATGAGCTGTAAAGTTTATTTGACCCTCTCCAAAGCTGTAGTTGTCGCATCTTAATGGCCCATCACCTACTGACTGCAGACTTTGGTCTTTGGCGTCATCTCTGTTACTTCACATCTGTCAAGCCTGGGTCTCCTATTGCTCTTGTTCATTGCTTCTCCCTTTACATATTATCCCTTTCTGCATTGCAAGGGTCCTTAATTGAATAACCTTAACGAAACAGATGTTCTCAATTTCCATGTACCTTTACATTCTGTTTTCTTGCTATGAACATTAAATATGTTATTTGGCTTTATGCGTATTACATAGACATTCAGAGCAGTATGAAGTAACAGCTTATGTATTTGGTACTGATGAAGAAATAAGATCTGCTGTGTGCTCCAAGGGGCTACATTTTGAAAGTGTTATGCTATAGATATTCCTGAACCCCCAAAGACCATCTTTAAATATTTTTCTATTTAGATTTTTCTTGGTCTTTCAAGACCTGTCAAAATGATGTAGTAGTATATTAGTCTTGCTGTTCCATTAGCTTTAATGAAATTCACATTATACACTATGCTCTCCTTTTGTTTTTAAAAAGAGTGCAAAGATTACCAAGAGTTTTTAAAGACGTTATCTCAACAATATTTTTAAATTTTTCTGGGTTTATATGCATTATGTCAGTTCTTACTGCTTTATATTACATTCCTGATGCTATATTCTCTGGAAACATCAAAAAAAAAAGTGAGACCATATTTCTCTCTATAATGGCATGGTCTCATCGATACTAACAAAGCCTTTTTGAATTTGATGGAGAGGAAGCTGCAGAACTGGTTACCAGTTGGCTAAAAGCATATAATTAGAACTCCATACATTTGTCAATGGAAAGAAATATTTTTTAAAATCATATGATAAACATAATCTTTGCTAGTATTTTTAGAACAATTCATGGTTTGCAATTTTATTTTTTTAAAGGACAAAATTTATGTTTTGCTTCTGATTTCACAATAGATATATCATGTAGGTTATATTTTAGTTTTTAGGTTTCCATTTCTTGGCTAGCCACATTTAGTTCTTTATATGTGAAATTTTCTTGTGTTATTGTCATAAATTCCTTACTTACTCTAGAGCCAATACAATGTAAGGTATTTTGAGGGGACAGTTTTCTAGTATGGTGCAGAGATATCCATGCAGATGTACTCATTCACAGAAGCAAACGGTTAATGATGGTTCTCTCTTATCCAAAGTGTGGACAGTTATGTCATGGAATAATGTTTCAGATCCATGGTAATAACAGAATAAATATGATTATTACCACTGTAGTCTGAGGGTATGAGGAGAACAAATATTTGGGGAGGAGAGGATAATTTTAATTATCTGCAGTATTTTTTACCATTCGACTTTTGGGGATCAGTGATGATGATTATATAGGTGGTGACTGAGATTCTTTAATGGAAACTATTTTGTTCTGGAATTGAAGTCCAAATGGCTCTCTAACAGTCTTAGTCAGGCTCCTGAACCTGGAGCATACAGTTTCTTTTCTTAAAACTGAAGATAGTTTGGTTTGGGCACTTGAAAAATAGAATTCATATACTTTGGTGGGAGATTAATTATGCTTTTCACCTGAGATGTGTTTATTTTTTTTCAATCACTATAAAACATCTCTGAATGAATTGCATAATGTAGGCATCTGCAGCTGGTTGTGTGAATCCCATAATATTACTTTTTTAGTATAGGAGTGATGTGCTGTTAGTTCAAGTGTTTTTAATATTACAGGGGATGTACTGTTTATCATGAAATGTGGTTTTCTGAATTCCACACTTATCTATAATTCCCACATTGCAGGTAGCATTTACAGTTCTCTCAAAAGTAAACAGATATGAAGATACATTTGAGGGTAGAATTTTGATCAAAGAAAATGGTAATGTAAAACAGTTTGTCACTTCCTTTTTTGGAGTTCTTTAATGGGTTTTAAATTAAAATAGCTAATTAGCTATTAGATTTTTCAGTTAATTGTTTGATCCTAGCTGTCTATCTGCTTTATGACCATAGCTGTAGAAAAGCCTTATGGCATAATACTGTTCCTGTCACTTTTTTTTTTCTTGCTCCCTGAAATTTTTTCAAGGTGCAATTTGAGAATTTTATATGTTTGTCTGGTATTTTTATAAATGGGACAAGAATCACGAGTACCAGATCTTCCATAACATCAAATGAAACCCAAAATCCTCCACTGTGCATTGTATGGTAGCCTATTTTTGACCTGGAAAAATCATATTTCTGTTCAAACTGTGGTGTATCAGGTGCTTACATTGCCTCAGTAGCAGGGCCTGGAGCAAAAGACTGAATAAATCTATATTTTGATTCCTCAATATTATTGGTATAGTTTCATTTATGCATATGTATGCAAAACTGTTAACAGACTTTGCAAACGACAATACTTGAACTGAATATTTTAGTCACCCATTCAGTTCATCATAACTACTAGTGAAAGTAAACTAATTAAACTGTAGGGTACTGGGGG
>VZTM01019069.1:910-18077 GCA_013400555.1 Jacana jacana
GTTGGAATACATATTGCTAAAAAATGACTGCTGTGGTTATTACTGTTACTGCTCAGGGGAGCTATTCAGATGCCTCATTTATTGGAGCTTAATAGATTAAAAGTCCAAATTGAGTCTCATGATATAAACCTAATCAAATTCTAATCTACATAATTTTCCCATAAGCAGCAATGGGAAATGTGTTTAATTTATGTTTCAGTAGTTGCCAATCATGTGTTGGACAGCATTGTTAATTTTATTTATCAAAATATTTTTATTGATTGCTTGTTATAACATCTGGCTTTGCTCGTCCTTTTTCACTAAGGACAAATTTACTTTATTTGATAGAATGTAGGATATAATGACATAATGTAGTGTCTCGCTTAACATGCCAATGTATCATTTTTAACGGTGAGCTTTCAATTTTATTTGTAGTTATTGAATACTTGTCTCTCCAAACTAGGTAATACAGCTTAATTTATGTGATAAGTTTTATTCAGCACATTTATTTATTTTTGCCTGAGGTCTAAATATGCAAGGTTGATTAATGATTAAACTGAAAAAGCTTCGTCATCATCTTATGCTAGATTCTTTTAGCTGCAAACATGTGCTATGCTCAGATGCTACCAACTTTGTGCCCTAGAATTACCTTGTGTAAAAATCTATTAAACAGTAAAGAGAGAGTAGGAACAATTCAAAAATTAACTTGTGCTAAAAAGCACAAGAACTATAATTCCTGCTTTTATTATGAATGAAAGTGTGTTACATAATAATTACTGAATGAACCCCTGTTACTGGTTCTTCTCTGTCTTTCAAAATATTTGTATAGATCTTGTGGTTCTTTCTGGCCAAAATAAGAAAATGAAAACAAAAAGTCTGTGAGAATTAGCCAAAGTACTCTCTGGTGTCTGGACAGTGGTATTAGGAATAGGTGCTATACGTAGAGGTGCAGTCCACCAGAATGAATGGTCACGTACACCTGAGGGAAAAAATTTCATGAGAACAATGTGACACAACTACATTCTTTGCCAACAGGAGTAGACTTTAGAAAGCACGTTCACGAGTAAGGGAGAAAAAGTAGATGGGAAGCCAAAGATGACATTTCAATTGCAAAACAAACCAAGGATTTAACAAATCCAAAGCACATAGTGTGTTGGAAGGAGTTATAATATTCTCTGACCATTCTGTAAAAAAGTAGCTTAAAATTACTATGAACACATCCCTAGCAGCAAGGTAAGCGTGAAGTAGTTTGGAAACTGTTGTCCTCTGCGTTGTAGAAATCCTTTGCAATGTATTGCATGTTGTCCTAGGTGTTTTCAATTAGAGAATTACCCAATCATTCCTCTGTTTCTATTGATGGCTTACAAAAGAGATGCTTAAAGACAGATACAAGATGGTGCTAACTATCAGGCAATAGATTCCTGATGGTCTGTCTCTTCTTGTTGCACAATGGAGTACTTGCAGAGTGTCTCACTTTAATATTTTATTTCCTTTCTGGATAGCCTAAAACCTCCATGCAATTATTCTGGTTTGCTTGGCTGCCTATGTTCGTGGCCCTCAAATCTTCCTATGATTAGTCCTCTCTTTGCCATATGGTGCTTTAAAAAAATAAGACATTATTTTCCTAACTTTTACAATTTCAGCATTGATTGCTTATCCACTGGAGATTGAATAAGAAGTCACTGATATACTTCTGGAGTACATTTTGTGTTCCCAAGACATATGTGTATAAACCAAAATGGCTGTATTGCATAACAGGAGGTCTAATTCAACCTTGGCTTTATTAGCTGAGAAAAAACACCCCTTTGGGAAAAAAGGGTGTTTGGGAAAATTTGGGAAAAAAGAACCAAACCCAAGTGGTTTCGGGTGGACTTCATCTTGATTTTCTGTGTGCATTTGATAGTGAAACTCAAAATGACACTTTGTCGTGGTACCTCAAACTAGGAAACACTGAAACAGGGAAAAGACTTGTGTAATTACCTGCCATTAAACCGCTCTAAGTTATATATGATCCTGCACTGTGCTTAAAATGTAATACTATTTCTAACATCTTGTGCCATTCACAACTGAAAATGGAAACAATGCGGTATCATTCAATGCTAGACCTCAAGATGATGACTGATGACCTCAAGACTGATGATGAAACATCAGTCCTTCTCTTGATCTTTGCTTTTACGGCTTAATGCTGCCTCACTAGAGCAGCACAAGAACCAGTAGACCTATAAATTCTTTAGTCTTCCAACGCATGAGGCCACTAAGCAGCACTGCCACCCCCGGAATGGCTCTTGCACTTTGGGGAGCAGAAACTAGCATTGATTGCACTATGCTTTCATCAGAACTTTGATTTGGACATTTTCAGTCTAGGTTTCTAGGTAATTCAACAGTATAGGAATGAACAGACGTTAAAAAAGAGCACTACCCTGGGAGGAAGATGGCGGCTTCTTCTCTTTAGCAGCATCTCTCAGCATTTGGTGCTCCCAGGAATGTTCTGGTCCCAAAGCATTGGAGGGTTGTTACTCCTCTCCTTCTTCACCCTCCACTCACTGTACCTTTAGCTTGGCTTGTGCCTGGGCCTTGAGCATTTCCAAAGATGCTGCAGTCTCTGAGAGAGTTTGGGGGCCTGGCCTCCTTTTCCAGAGCTTTAGAGACACCCTCCAAGAGTTTATTAGATTTTGCAGGCACAAATTACAGTAAAAGTCAGGACTGAAATCAGAATTTAGGATTTCCAGGTTCTACTACTCTCTGGCTCAGACCACATGGGACATTGTTTCTAAATTGAATGGCTGTAAGAGATTCCCATGAATGTCAGCAGCTCTTTAGCTGCATGACTGCTGCTGAACTTTCCAGGTATACCCAAGTGGCTGTACTTTGGAGAATAGCAGGTCTAGTCTATCATTCAATTGAATTCACTGGAATATTAATGGACATTGTCAGCAAACAGTAGCAAAGGGATATAGCTGTGAGATCCTTTTGTAAGGGAATTATTTTGTCTGGCTCTGCTTAATGAAAAACCTTATCCCACAATTCTGCATTATAACTTGTCAGGGGTGTGTTTGGGTGTGAATAACCTCTGTTATTCATGTACGTTCAAAATATGGTTTCTGTTTCATGCTTCTTAGTTGAGCCAGAGCTAGTTAACAGTACGTATGCTTTAAAAATATTATTTTGAGGATTTTAGTGCATACATTACCTAGTGAATCCCATAGCACCTTTCCCTAGAATAGCATTATTTAAGGGACACTATCAATTTACACGGCACTTTAATGACAAGGCCACAGCCTTCAGGATTGGATTTTCAGTTTGGGAAACTGTTCTGCCTACACAGAGTTCCAGTTTAGTAAAACATAGGGCTTTGAAAGGGAAGGGAGGCAAAGAGAAAAGGGACAGGGGGAAAGAGGATCATCATAAATGATCCATTATAATCCTTTAGAACAGAAGATACTTGCTAAATGTTACATAAAATTCTGGTTTGAGAATACACCCATCTGGGTCTCAGTGAAGTCAGTGGAACAGAAGCAGTGCACATCCAGGAGACGAATTTTGTCTACATTAAAACCCCAGCAAACCTTTACCTGGCCCCTCAGCAAACTGAAAGTATATATTTGCTGTGATGCAGAGCGAACCTTCCGGCATTTCACGAGACATTACTCTGCCCAGTGAACTGCACGGGAACAAAACCTGGTGATTTATGGCCAGCACAAACAGCAGATCACTTGGCTATCAGGGCAGTTGCTCCAAACAGCACACAAGCAGGGCAAACTATAATTATTGCTAGTGCTTTCAGTGGACAGAAGTCTCTGGTAAGGCGTGCCAGCATTCCTTAATTTTGAACTTCATCATGGTGCCACTGTGGCTCCCAGAATACCTGTGTGTTACTGCTGAGCCACAGTTAGTGTCCCCCTGTGTTCCTGAGAGGAACTTGTCGCAGCCTGGCTCAGAAGTCACAGGTCTCACAGAAGCTCGTCAATTTCTAAGTGGGATTTTGTAAAAGGAGGGCTTGTAGCCAACTGGCCCTGTTGAGTTCTGAGCAGGACAGCTCAGTAACTCTTCATAACGTCCAGTAAGTCTTGGGAAAAAGAGCTGCCTCCTTGTGGGGAGGAAGTTCCCTTAAGGTTCTCCTTCCACAAAGATGAGAACATCTTAAAGAGATTATTAGATTTTGCCTCTAATGCAACTTTTTGTTTGTTTCACCTACTTTTGCAAGTAGTAGTGTCCAAGAGGGAGCTGGAAAATATTTCTTTGCACAGAATCAAGATGTTGAACCAGTTGCTTTCTGCAGAGAACTGCAGTAGGCTAAAACTCATTCAGAGCAGGTAGCTGAGTTTGGGTACAGGAGTCCATGCCTCTCAAAGAGGGAGGAAATCAGCAATTCCCAGCTGCCAGTCCTCACTGATTTTGAGCACGAGGCAGCGAGAGCCTGTGGTCCTTAAAGCATGATATATTCAATTCACAGTTTGGAAGCATCTTGTTTCAGAGAGGCACAGGGGCTTGCTACCTTCTATTGAAGACCAAGACGTTTCCTTAATTTGATGGTAGTGGTTATCACTATAGCCAGTGGTGGTGGCTTGACCTGTGCTGGCAATGAAGCCTCTGCCCAGTCTCTTGCTCACTTTCCCCCAGTGGGATGGGGGAGAGAAGCAGAAGGGGAAAAGTAAGGAAAAAAAACAACCATCATGCGCTGAGGTAAAGACAGAAGGAAAAAAAAAAAGAAAGTGAAAACCACTAAAAAAACCCAAACTCAAGTGGTGCAAATGCAGTCACTCACCCAGTACAGCAATTTAGCATCAGATGCAATAACTGCAGGAACTGGTACGATTGTGCTGCACCTTACCCCTCCTGACTGTTGGCAAAGAGAATTTCCTTCTCTTTAAGCCCCCATAGGGAGTGCATTTCCTTACACAGGGACCGTGCTTGGGCTTGCATGAGCCATGTGAATTTTACTTCTAGAGGTTGATCCTGTTAAGCAAGTGTAGCCACAGCTCCCTCGGTTGTTTGTTGAACAAGTAGACGCTGTGGTTATAAGAAGATCACAACTATCAGCCCTGTTTTATAACTTTTATGAGCGTTAATGGAACAAGGTTTGGGGACTGAAGGAGAAAATGGAATATGAAAAGGAAAATGAAAAGAGGCTGTGAGGAAAGCATGTCATTTCTAAATGAATGCTCTGTGCAGAGGAATTGAATCTTTTCACAGCTGAAAATGGATCTTAAATCTGATGCCTTAGCTTGTTTCAGCTTCTGTAATGAAATAGAGTTTTCCTAATACCCTGTGACCTGAATTTCTCCCTTCTTTATGGGTGCTATTCCTTGACGTACAAACCTGTATTTTCTCAAGTCAGCATTTGATGATGGATGTCAAAATACAGGTCATGTATTATGCATATAGCATTACCGATTTAAGGTGTTTACTTGTCAAGTTGAAGAAATTCAGAAATGTCACATTCACTGAATCTGCACAGCTGTCACTTGTAGTTTTTCATGCCTTTAAATGAAAGTTCTGATAAAGCAGGTTAGTTTTCCTGCATTTTTTCCCCCCTCTCTCTGCTGGAGGAATAAAATAGAGAGCCTATCTATAGAATTTACATTGTGACTTGGGAGCAAGAATGTGGCCTGAAGGTGTATGATGCCTTGTGACTCCAAACATAGGCACACAAAATCCTCAAGCACTCCAGTTTTCCTTTCCTGAAAATATTCTGAGATTGTTAATATTTTTTAAAAGTGGATTTTTAGAATTGTCTGAATTAAGCACAGACAAAGAAATTAAGTTAAGATAGCAGATATTTCTCACATCTTTCAAGTCCATAGGACAAAAAATATTGAGGCACGAGTCTGTTTTTCATTCAAGGAGAAAACAAAGCCCCTTTTACATGCTTCCTGCATTTCAGACTGAGTGCACTATGTGTGCAGTGTGCAATTACAGAGCTCCTACCAGTCTGTGTCTAACAGAAATGACACATTTACTTCAATCTTTTAACACTGTCCTAGGAAGACAGATATTTGAAGGGTTAGAGAGGTGGCTGCAAATGGCCTTCGATGGAGAGTGTGCATGCCTCTCTGTGTGTGCACTTTGCAGTAGAGAGAGGGCAAGAAGGACTTCCACGTTTAAAGCAGTTGTGCCAACTTTCTTCAGTTTGCTTTTAGCTGGTAGGGAAGCAGTTGTGCCAACTTTCTTCAGTTTGCTTTTAGCTGGTAGGGAAATACTGATCTGCTCTTACCATCTGAAAGCCTGATTCACTGAAAGAGATGCATCCTGAGATGGGGAGAGAAAAGCCTTCAGGAAAAAGGGGGAACCAGGGCCTCTAGGGATGCTCCCAACACTACAATCTCTAGGGCACGTGGGAACAAGATTAATTGTCTCTGCTGACGGGTAAGCAAGTGTAAAAAGCTATTCTGTTGCCATTTTGACTGTTAATTCTGCAGAGGACACAGAAAGACCTGCCACTTTGACTGCTGAAGGAGTCTACAGCTACTTAAGGTTTTTTAACCTCAAGTAGTGTGGCTAGCACCATGTCTTGCCTTTCCTGTAGCATGGCAGAATTCAAAACTTAAACACTAAACACAGGAGCCACCTGCAGAAGGAGGTGCCATGCTAATTCTCACCTGTTATCAGATAGCATTCCCTCCCTTTGGAGTCTCATTTCAATTTTCCTGCTGTTGTGAGAGTGTTGGGGTTACCTCTAGCTCATGAGGTGGTGCCTGAAGGAACTCCAGTAGACTCTCTGATTCTGAAAAATCCTAGGCTCTGCCATGCAGAAGTAAGCATTCAAGAGCCAATATAGCTATCAGTCAGTGTGCCAGGCACAAGGAAACATCAGCAAATTGATGCCAGTTGGGAAGGCAACTCACTGTCACCATTCCGGTCTTATTTAATTAGTTTCAGCACAATGAATAGTATTAAATGACCGATCATTAACATTGCCAACATTTCCAATTGTCTCTAAGAAATCTGCTTTCTGAAGGTTTTATATGCACTAGTAATATGAAATAGAATTGCTCTGCTGTCTTAGGCTTGCCTATGGCAATGTTTTTGTCTTGCAAGCCTGTTGAAGATACTACATCCAATTCTATTCTCCTAAGGAATTTCTTCACAGACTTTCCAGTCCCTTTTTACTTACCTCATCCTTACAATCCTTATGTTGTATCTAACTTTCATGTGTTAGTCAGGAAGAAATCCATACCGATACCTTCTGAAGAGCTAAATAAATCTCTTTTCTCAGTGATTCTAGGGTTACTGCCTATATATTCTATATGTGATATAGACAGAACATGGGAAGAAATGAATTTAATATCAAAATCTAAATCCTATTAAATCAAGAAGTCTAGATCTAGTGGTTCTTGTAGTCTGTCTTGTTTAGGGACAGTTTAAGAGGGGTTATAATTATCACTAGAAAAGAAGCATAAATCCCTCATAAATTATAAAACCAGTACCAGGTGTTAACAACTACAGTTTAGTTTAGAGATTTTCTACTTTGTAAATTAGTCCCCAAGCTGAAGAAAGACACAATAGATAATATCATATCATCTTATGAATTCAGTAGCAAATGAAATTATCAGTGAATTTAAGGCAGTGAAACAGTTTCCACACTGCAAGAAGATAATGAAGTTACATTAGAAATTAACTTGGCTGTGATTAATTCAGAATCAGTATATGGAGGACTGAAAACTAGTTCAGCCCAGTAATGACAAAGGATCAAAAGTCTATCGCTAGATGTCAGGTTTGAAGTCAAAGAACCCGGGCAAAACATGGCAAAAAAATTTGAATGTTTTTCTCAGAAATGTGTGTTTTAAAGTGGACTTAGGTCAATCCTACTCCTAGCAGAAAAATATTTCCTTTAAAATGTGGCCTTGTGATTGGTCTACATGAAATCCTAAACTGGAACCCTGGCTTCACTGTCACTTCTGCAATAATGACACTAAATGAGCATTCCCTTGCTTTCCACAGCTTTAACGGATGAGGGAGATGGAATGCATTGTTTTAGCTGTGAATTTCCCATCCAACTGTTGCATGGGCTCTAGTAAACTGCCTATTTTTTGGTACTTACAGTCAAGATCCAAAAGGCTTTGCCTGGGTATTTTTTATTAAAAAAAAAAAATAATGCTCAGTGTCAAGGATTCTATTGCAAACTGTGTAGAGAATCAGGTTGAAAACACAATCTTTTTTAGAGGTGAACCTTGCTGCTCTCTAGATCTTTTTTTTTCTTTGAGTGCCTGCCAGTATGTTTCCTTTCCCGCCTTTGCTTCCTTTATATCCCCAAAGGTATAAAATTCTTTCTAGTTTCTTTTCAAGCATTCGTCTTACATACCATTTGAAAACCTGTTCCTTTTTCCTTACATCCTATCTTTTTTATTGTTTTTTTTTTCTGTTAGAATAAGCCCTTCCATCACAGTATTCCTATAATTGTAATACTCATAAAAGTACATATTATGAAAGATACACCTGAAAAGAAAACAAAAAAACTCTGCCTTTATATTGTATTGTATTGTATTGCTCCTGGAAAACATTTAGAAAATTTTAAATTCTGCATGTTGATCAAACCTAAAGCCTGCTAAGCCTGCTTATGGAAGTAATTAGTTCCTTGTGTTGGTATTACTGTTTAGAAACAATATTCTTAAAATATGCATTGAGGTTTAAGGAAAAGTGATTGTTTTAGGATTATTTGAAATACTAATAGGAGAAAGTCAAACCTCTCTAACACTGAAGTATTTATTTTTTTAATTTATATTTAAGTAAACATTACATTTTGCATGTTTCGATGCAAAGGCTACCTGGGATAACAAAATAAATTTAAGTTTCTCCATTAGCTACCAAATAGCTTATAGTAAAAATGACGTGTATATTTGTGAAGGATTAGGCTTCCAAGAAATAATTGTTGAAAATTAAGTAAATTTTTTTTAAATGATAATTTTTCCTAACATACTTTTCTGGAAAAAAAAATTAGAGAGAGGGAAATCCCTCTTGGTGGGAATTTCTTTTTTATATAGTTTGTCCTGTGTAAACTTTATCTTTTTTATTTTTGTTTTGTTTTCTTTTCTTCTCTTGTAGGCTTTACACCCCCTGGGATGGATAGGTCATCTCCAGACAACAGTCCAGTCCACGGCCTGTTACATCAACCATCCATTACAACAGGAGCCAACATCCCTATTATAACAGAGCTAGGTAAGAAAAGCTACCGTTTATGCTTTCACGGACATTCCTGTATCTTCCTGCAACTTCCCTTGTTCTGCAGCCTCAGGAAAATTACCTATATTGCGTCTTACACCGCTATGTTTTCTCCTCTGATAACTGTTTTGAATTACTCTGAAGAAAGATTAGTAACAGTTGTTTCACTTTATTTGAATGACGGAAATATATTTCCTTCTTTCCTTTGGGTTTTCTCCATTTTCTTAAATAAACACTCTTTCAGACAAGATGCTTTTTACATAGTGTAACAAATAAGCAGGGGTCTTTGGGCTAAGGTTAGAAAATCAGAAAAACACACAAAGTATGAGCAGATATTTCCTGTGCATTTAATCAATAGTAAGAGGCCATTTGTTTGTCTTCATGGTCCAGAACTGTTTAATCATGTGTAAAAAAACTCTGTATAATGGTATGAGACATTTTACTCCTGAGAATACGATGATGGTAGGTAACCAGGCTCTGATTTCCACTCTAGCTGCGGGTATTTATGTTGTCAAGTGGTGTGATGTGAAGTGCAGAAGCTGTTCTGGTTTTTTCATGGCAAATACAAACTTGATTTGTGGTCCTTTGTCCTTTTATTTTCCTTTTCAGTTTTATTTTTTAGAGCCTTACCTGTCTTTTTCCCTTACTTTATTCTCTTTCTGTACTTTCTTTTCCCCCTAAATACTTTACTTATTAGCTAAGCCTGGCAAACTTCTGCCTTTGGTTTCAATCAGTCAGGAAAAAAACAGTGGAACCCACATTCTAATGATAACTGAACTGGGTAAGAAGTGCCTTTTTCCTTCACATCACTGTCTTATTTTCTGTTGTTGTTCTTACTGTCATCAGCTTTTTCTTTCTTTATCTGGCTGTATCAGAGGGGCTACCCTCATGGCACTGCTTTGAATGTGTTTTATTTGTGGTTCTGGTTGAAATTGACTGTCTCATTCTGGCCTTTCTTAATGATTTTTTTTTTTCCATGCAGCATCAGTAAACCTTTGATCACACTCGTCTGACCTGCCGGCTGTTTTCATAGCACCTTCTCACCAATTCATTTTCTTTGGCCTGGGTCCCCACCTCCTGGGCCCTCCCTCCCATCCCCCCTTCCCCCCGCACACCAATTTTTCTCTCCTTTTCTCTCTCTCTTTCTCTTTTTTTGTTATTTCAGCCCATTGTCAGTTTGGTGGACATGCCTTAGCAGTTCTCACAGGAAGTCCAAGAAGAAATAAAAGATATCAGAAAAGAAACCCCAGCATCACACTTTCCCTTAAGCTATTTGTTTGTTTATTGTGGGGAGTAAGCCTTTTCTCAGAAGCTGAGGTTCTGGAGCTGCCAAAAAGCAGCCAACCTTCTGTGTTGCTCCCTCTCTGTAAAGAGAGCTCTCTCCAGCTTTTGTGAGCACTGTTTGATGAGTGCTTCCTATGGTGCAGCAATGCACATTCCAACCTACCTCACCTAGCCTGGAGACCTTTTGTAGAAATCCTAGTGTGCATCAGGAAGATAAAAATATTGAGGATAAAACTGCACTTGCAGAATTCGCATTAGATTTGTGGTACCTCAGAAACTGACACCACTCATAGCTAGCAAGCTGGTGTCAAAGTCAGGTATTAGCCTGCCAGTTGTAAGTTGGAAAAGAATGCCACTCTCAGTAGTGCCAACTCTCAACTAGCAAATTAAACTAAGGCACATGCTCTTCAAAAACTACGCTTTGAAATGATATGTCAGGCTTTCAAATACTGTTTTGCTCAAGAAACTAGAGAATAAATTGATAGCCATTGTAAAAGGTAAGGAGTGGTGTGGATATTGGTGTTTGCTAGGATGAAACTCTCCAGACTCCCAGGGCCAGGTTTAAAAATGGTTCTCCTTTTACAACGCTGAGCTGTTATGTTTTCATGGTTACATCAGGGAGTGGGCAGTCAGGAGTTTTAAATCCTCCTTCATCTCAGGTCCTGACTGAATCATTGTGACCAAGTGTGGGCTCAACAGGGATCTAAATGGAGGATAGCATTTCTGTCTCTTTTAGACAGCTGTTGTGAGACTTTATCTGTAGTTATTCATGTTTTGTAAGCTAAGCACGGCAAGCACAGTGGTATATACAGGTTGGAAAAGGAGTGGATGGAAAATGAAACTATATAGGAAAGAAGATCCAAATAGCAGGCAGAAGAATTTCTAACCTAAGAAGTCCAGAGCTGAAAACCTGAAGTTAACACAGCTCTGCTGTTTTAGGAGCCTGCTGGGTTGGCTTGGAAGGTGTGTTCACATGGTGAATAGACACGTGGTCAATGTGTGCTGTTTCAAACTTTGAGAGTTTTTAATTTCCCTTCCTTGTATGGGAACTGAAATTAATTTGTCATTTAGTAAGTTAAAGGGTATTTAAGCAGTCTGTGCTTTCATGCCTGAGGACTAATATGGAAATGAATTATTTCTTGAAATATGATCCACTTGATACACTGATCTCAAGGAAACAACTATTTTTAGTGGAATGAGGTGAAGGCAGAGAGCTTAACTGTGACAATGAAATGCCAGGGAAAGTAAATGAAAAATATTATTTTATTTGGGCTTTTCCTTTAAAACAGCCTGATGTAAATTCCTTTTCACACTAGCTAATATAGAATCTGCAGCTTAGGAAGTGAGGTTATGGAGACAAATATTTGAACAAAAGGCAATGCTGCAAGAGAATAGGTGGAGTATTGCTCATTCATTCAGATAGATGCATGTTAAAGGGGCAGTTTATCCACTTTTGAGCAGTAAGTGCATTAACACCACTGCAGTAAGAATCACAGCAGCACATCTAAAAGATGCCTGTGGGCTATAACAGAGTTTTATGGATAGCCTTTATTTTACAATGGGGTTCTGTCTTGGTGTCTTGTGATAACATTTCACTGTATACACATACAGCCTTAGCCACTGTACCTGACCATTTTCAAGATTGTCTCAATATATAAAAGAACACCATCTCATTTTGAGTGCAGGCAGATGGTACCATGAAGCTACTTTTACAGCAAAGGGATAGTCACCTCTCAAGAGCAAGAGGGTCACCTCTTACAAGCAACATAATGATCGACAGATTTTTAAATGCACATTTTCACATCCATCTTGATTTCATTTTCAGTGACGTCAAAGACACAAGTCTGTGTTTCCAGACATATGCCTTTTCTTTTTCTTTCTGACTGTGTAATGTGTAAGGTCTCATGCTGGTGACCCGGAAGCACCTTATGATTTTGTTGTTATTATTTTCAGTAAATGATTCAAATGTTCAGTTCTTGGACCAAGATGATGATGATGATCCAGACACAGAACTGTATCTCACGCAGCCCTTTGCATGTGGAACTGCATTTGCTGTCAGTGTGCTGGACTCTCTCATGAGCGCAGTAAGCAAACAAACCCTTTTTTGTTCCCTTCCATCAGACTTATTGTGAAAGTATGAAAGCATATGCCTTTTTCCACAGGTAATCGGTAGAAGACACTTTTCTCTTAGGTGTCAAAAGAATTTCAGAGCCTAATCTAAGTTATTTTCTAGTTAGACACAGAGACCTTAAAAGAGAGATATCTAGGACTACCATTAGTCCACAATTTTAAAAGCAAAGAGTTTCATGTCATGCATTAAGGATTATATTTTCCAAAAAATATTTTACCTCCCTCCTGAAACCCAGACCCAAATTCAGTGTATCAATCCCTGTGCTCACTGTTCATGTCAGACAGTATCAACCATGTTTAAGCTTTTAATTTCCTGTAGCCATGAGCAATGCTCTGAGCATGAGTGCTGGGGGACACTGACGGAACTATACGAAAGCCATTGTACAGATCACGTGAACTCTCCTTGTGTGAAGAGAGGTCATCATCTCTTTTTCACATGAATTGTCTTGTGAATCAAAACATAAGTGCATGCTAGAAACTACAGATGGTGGCCTTTGGTTATGTCTACTTTAGGGGTTGTGGTTTGCAGTCATATTACAGTTTTGAAGCAAACACCTCGGTCATACTCCTTTTCATCCACCCTTGCTTCATACTGGTTAGGTTTTCAGACCAATCTTGCTCTGTGTTTCAGACCAATCTTGCACTTCTTTCAGAGCAACCTTAAGCTCTGCTAGATGTAGCAGGTACATAGTCTTTTTATACTCTGTGCATAAGGTTTCTGAGCTCCCCGTGGAATAAAGTCCCATAGTACTGGGAATCCTCTGCTGTAAGCCAGAGGTAATATTAGAAATGAGCAAACAGATTTCCTTAAAGGAACCAAGTCTGACCTTCACCTAAACTCAGAATGAAGCTTTTTACTTTTAAGAAAAAATCACAGCACTGTTTATTACTTGATATTTTATTCATATTTCATATTTAGGAATCTGTATTTGATATCTTTATTCCCTGCTATATTCCTCATATATTCCATCTATACATGAATAATATCAGTCTACACTGATAAAATTTTATTCTATATAAAGCAGCCTAGGACTTTGCAATAAACTCAGAAAAGACTTTTTTTGAAAATTTTGGCCACATTTTGCAGATGTGACAAATTGAGAAAGCCTAAATGAGCACACTTAAACTCTGTAGTTTCTCTAATTAAAATCTCTATGTATAAAATATTTATCATTTGCACATTATAAATGGGAATAATTTCGTATGAAAGTTCCAAATTGCTATATGGAGAAGTGTTTATCTACTCACTTTATTATCTAAATCAATGTCCCTGAATGAGTCATTCAGTATGGCAATTCCAGAATCTTGGAAAAACTTGGGTTAATTCTTCTGATTGCCACCGCATTCCACAAAAAGAGACTGAACTGTTATGGATACCATTGCTTTCTTGTGCATTTTCTTTCTCCAACAGAGTCTTTTTTTTCAAACATTTTCACATCTAAGTGGTCATATTATACGCCAGGGAGAGTGCAGCCTGAAGCCAGAGAAGTAAATGTGATAACAAGAGTAGAAAATTCTAACTTAGAGAAAATAATGATCAAGAAGACAAGCCAAGGATTCAGTCAGTTAGAATTGTTCACCATCTTGTCTTTTCTTTCACCGCTTTGCTGATCGGTGGCAGCATTGTTTTCTCTTTTATTCCTCAAAGACCTACTAAAGAGTTGGAAAAGTACAGTTCTTCCTGACCCTTCAGAAAGTGGAAGATGTGTGAGATATTTTCCCATTACTATCCCTATTCACATAGAAAGGATGTGTGGTCTCTTTTTTTCCAAGGAAAAGAACATTTCTCACACAAATTATCTCTTCTGTTTTTCTAGAGTGCACTTGGATTTAGGGACAAGCTTCGATTTATTCTGCCTAACTTCAAGCCAGTACCACAAACTGAACCCAAAGTCCTAACTCTATTGTGAGATCTACAGTCATGCTTTCATCCTATTAATTGCACAGACATTCTGTAGTTCTCACTTTGAGAAAAGGATATAGTTCATTGTTTAATCCACTTAGTAATTCAGGGGGGTTTTATTGCTTAATTTTTATAGATTTTTTATGGTCTCTGTTGGTATCTCTGGCAAGCAAATTCCTCATATGTGTTACCATACAAACGTGCAATGCATGAACTGCTACGTTAAGAATGAACCTCTTCTCCCAGTAGTGGTTTTTTTTAGTAAAACTGGTGTAAGAAAGGCTAGAAAGTAAAAGAATGTCCATGCATACAGTATTCTTTCTGACCTGCAGGTAATTTGAAACATACATTTAGCTTTATGTATGTGGAAAAAGAGATACGAAATACATTAAAAAGAATTTGCTAAAGTGTTCAGTTATTGAATAATAACAGTTCAACAGTTTTAATCCATGTTAAACTAATATTTTCTTTTATAGAATTTTATTATTATAGAAGTAGTAGACTAAACCCTACTCATGAACGATAGATTAGAAAATGTGTTATCACTTTCTGATTCACAGCTGAAGATCATTGCGTTCTGCTACTTTAGTGTTATTTCATATAAGATGACAGTATTAGATATTTTAAATTTGAAATTGCCTGTTACTGTCTTATTTCAAAGATAAAAGGCCTAATGAAGTTTACTTTTCAAAATGCTGTCTAGAGGCTATCGACACGCAGTTTGTCTTCTGCAGCAGAGGCAATATCACAAGCCCGTGATTCACAGTGTAGTACTTCAAAGTTCATTGCTCAGAAGACAATAATAAGCTCAAAAACTGCATTGTCTTTTTGATGAGTTGGTAACAGTGGTCTCTCCAGGCTTCAGTTGAAATGCATTATTGTAGTCTGTGTGAAGACTGTAGGCATGGTTCATGTTTTAAGTGTGGCAGTGGCTATTGTTATTTCGTGCCAGCTAATCATTATTATGTCTTTGAAGAGACATCTACTGCCATCAGACACTTGAATGATATATTAACATTTGTTTTGGCGCAGCATAAGCAAACCCAGGGAAAGAACACATGTAGTCCGCCAGTCCCAACCAGTCCCAAGGTGGTGCTACTCCTGAATAGCAAAGCACACTCTCAGCACCAAATTGAACGTGGCTAAAATACCCACAGACTTGGAGGCATATTTTAGATAATGTGGATGTTTTGTAAAAAGATTATCTTCAGCTATAAAAAGTCATGTGGCATAGAATAGCTTAAAAGAAGTGCTTTTTTCTTTTCTGGGTCTTGTTGAGATAGTTTTTCCAGAAAATCCCGTGCGTGCAAGGAACCTAGTTTTATCAAGACACAGTACCTTCAAAGGTTTGACCAGTTGACCTGAGAGCCAAAGCTTCTCTGTAACTCCTTTTGGGGCTGAAGCTATGAGAACCACAGAAGTTCCGGCAGGTTGGCATCCCTCCCATGCATAGCACTGTCAAGAGACCTGATGTAGAATCATAGAATGGTTACAGTTGGAAGGGACCTTAAAGATCATCAAGTTCCAACCCCCCCTGCCATGGGCAGGGACACCTCCCACTAGAGTAGGTTGCTCAAAGCCCCATCCAACCTGGCCTTAAACACTTCCAGGCATGGGGCATCCACAACTTCCCTGGGCAACCTGTTCCAGTGCCTCACCACACTCATAGGACAGAATTTATTTCTAGTACAATGTACTGCTAAAGTGGTGCTGTTAGAGGCCGGGATCTCCAGAGTCACATTATACCGTTTAACATTTGATATCCTAGAATTTATTTCCTCGTGCTAGAACTTTAGGTCTTGATTTTTGTTGTATAATACTAAATTAGACATTTTCTTTGTATAAATGAAAGTGCAGAATGGAGGAAAATAGGTAAAACCAGTTAGAAATAACTTTTTTTTTTTTCTTAGTCAAGAGTTCTCCCTCAGGGATCTTCATGATTGTATTTATACTGAAAAGAAAATGTTCTAATCTTTGAAATATACCTTTTGAAACACAAGACTACTTTTTGTGCAAGTCTGTTCAGGGTATTAGTAAGCAGCATCTTGTATACTAAAGTTTCCCAAATTGGACAATATTTTGAGAGGTACTAGATTTTCAAACTGTGAAATGCTGTTATTTATTTTCTGGTGTTGGTTCTGTCTCAAAGGCCCTTTTATTATTGGTGTAAGTTGCTGGTGTTAGTTCAGTAATTCCTCAGGTTTGGATGTATATTATTAATTCAACAGAATTCCTCCAGCTGAAAAAGAAAAAGAAGTTGAAATATTTGTTTGAAAGTGATGTTAAAAACTACATGCAGTGGAGGTGGAGTTGTCTTAAAAGAAATCCATATAAAACCACTAGCAAACACAAAAAAATGGCAGATATGACTTGGAAAATGACAATTTTAGAGTAATTATAAATGAAAGGCAAAGTGCTATTAAAGTTAAAGCAATATTATTAAAAGATGTGCTAATTTTCGGTAAAATTTTCTGTTAAAGACCAATTAGTTTAGAAGGCTTGACAGCATTAACTGCAAAACATAAGCACTCTGGTAATTATACTTTAAAAAATGATTGAACAAACAGGAAAGCATCCCCAAAACTTTTGAAAGAGCTGCACTGCAATTCCAGAGCACAGGCTAGGTGGCACTGCTAGCTCAGATATCTATGCAAGAGTTTCCTTGCTATTTACCCACTTTCATCTATGATGCATTTCTTTTTTTTTTTTTTT
>VZTM01019072.1:3106-15020 GCA_013400555.1 Jacana jacana
AGGAGATTTGATTTTTGTAAGACGGGGCTTCACACAATTCGCAGTCCTTTGCCAGTGTGCTGCCCACTGCTCCAACAGTGAAACTCATTCCTTGGACAGGGCAGGCAGCAACAGTGACATTGTTCCCTGTTAAAATAACAGCTTTAAAATCTAGCTGAGGTTTTGCAGCAGTCCATTGAGCTTCCTGGCATTTACATTCCTGGCCAGTCTTGGCAATACTAAAGCCATTTCTCTTTTCTGGGGCAATAATAATGACTTTGTTTCTAATTCAGATGAATTGATGGTCTACAATTGAGACGCCCAAAGGGAGGGCATAAGGATCATGACAGAAAAATTGCCAAAGCGGACAAAAACCCTTGCAGGAGTGATGATCTTAAGGAAACACATTTAGAAGGGAAGCTGAGACTCCGGTGACAGGAAAATACAGTGCTAAGAAAGTGAAAAAACAATCCAGAACATTGCATGACAACTCAGATCCATGTAAAGGGCACCAGTGAATAATTACAGGTATAAACTGATATTGCATGAGCACGAACTGGGGAACTAGAGCTTTCTTTAAGGTTGTGCTTTCTTGTATGACTGGAAAGGCTTTTTTTCATGTCTGTCACCTATTCTTCAAGAGACTTAGTCAAAATCCATTTCCCCATCTAGACTGGTGCAACTGTTTAACCACAGGCAATAGTGTTTGCAGTGAATGCTGCAGTGAATAGAGCTCCTCACATTTCCCACCAAAGAGCACTCCACTGATTCACCTTGAAATTCTGCCAGGGCTCTGTGGGGAACAATAACTCCTCTTTGATCTCTTCCAATGAGAGTGATAGTTTTACTGTACCATAATCTTCCACACCAGCAAGGAGGCTTATCTGTGATGGAAACAATGACCTGAAGGAAGAGAGAGGGAAAGACTGTGTCTCAGGAAAATATGAACTGGCTGTGAAGGGAAGTGTTTAAAAAGTGTGGAAGGACACCATCAAATTACTAAGACTTACTACTGTATCTACCATAAAACTGTAACAATACAGACAGGACGTCTGTCTGTTAAAAAAAATTACTGTCTATATTGCTTATAATTAAGGAAAAATAAAAACCGTACAACCTAGGCAATTCAAACATCTTACAAGCTTTGATAAACAGTTTCTGGAACAGCTTGTGGAAATACAGATTAACTTTGAAAATGCTGTTCTCCCCAGTGGACAAATGTTTAACTGCTGAAGTCGAGAGACAATCAGGGATAGTAGGTTGACAACATCAAATAACTTGCACTGACTCAGTGCCAGAAACCTCTTTTTGACAAGGCTGCATTGCATCTGGAGAAACAGCAAGGAAGTACCTTACCCACTCAGTCTTTCCTGGGACATGGCATGCTCATGGGAAGCCACAGTGTGTGGATATTTGAGTTGGTCACAGCTTGAAATTGACCTGATGTTACCTCCATGGTTTCTGTAGCTGCAATTACTCTGTACAACAAAAGACTCCTTAATGTCAGGCTATCCTTTTCTTCCTCAAACTCTACCAGTGCACAGAGGACAACTCTTCAGCCGCAGGAGTTCTGCAGTACACGCAAAATGTTCAGTCCAGGAAGCAATTTGGGGCCCAAAAGCCACTTCTCTGTTTTAGTGGAAAAGCTATATCCTTCCTATAGGCTTAATTTTATGATGTGGCAGTACTCTTTCCTTGATAATAGTCCATATGGTAGACTATTAAAATGTCTATAAGAATAATTAAAGTCTCAGTTACTTCTCCTAGTTTGTGCTTTTGCATGTTTTTAGTTTTGGATGCTGGAAATAGTGAAGTCAGCTCTCACTTCAGTTTCCAGTCTTGTCTGTGTGCTCTGCAGTAGGCACCACGGCTGACAAATAGGTCTGAAAAGGTGGAGGAGGAGCTTAATTTGCTAATGATTATTTTAAACATACTTATGCATTTGGATAGAAGGGAAAAAAAAGTAATGAAAATATTCTCATATATCTTAGTATGGCTGAAACCCTCTCTTAATAAGCCCTAAATTTTATGCAAAGATAACCTGTTAATGTTCTTACAATTGATGTGGGAAAAAAAATCAAAATCCCAAAGTTAAAAATTTACTACTGGATCCCATTTTTCAATGTGATGATTTATTAGCGGGAACTGGAGAACAATGAAAAACTGAGCCCCAGAAGGTGATGAATATTTCTATGAGGAGAGCTAAACAGTTGGAATAAATCATTATGAAAAGTGATCAACGTGTGAAACAGGCAACAAATAACTGGAGGGCACTTTGCTACTGGTCAGTATGAAAGTCTGTTTGTAACCATGGCTACTGGGAGTCCAAATTTATAACATCGCTATCAACAGATATTGAAGGGGAACTTAGAGCACTTTTCTCACTCAAGCAATATTACCTGCTTCCACCATCGTGCCCTACTGACACGTCCTCTGATCCCAGACTTCTTCTTTCACAGGGACAATCTGCAGCAGGGCCAGTTAAGGCCTGCAAGTATGTATTCCTCCTCCTTTGTGTCGAGCAGGCTGGCAAGTGTCATCAATTGTCTCTGGCTATTTGGTTTTATATTTTCTCCCAAATTTGGGTAGCAAATAATAAAACCTTCTTCAGGCAGTAAAATGAAATCTTTTCTGAATTCTGAGATCAAGCAGAGTTTTATCTGAGACATTTTGCATCTTCTGGCTTGTGCACAAACAAAAGTCCATCAGAAGAATTCCACTCAGGAACTACTAAAAAATTAGTGTTGCTTTTCAGCTGAAACTCTCTTAATCTATTTCTCAATAATCTCTGTTGAAAAGTAAATATGCATTCACCAAATGAATTTACTTGCATATGAAAAGTCAATATGCCTTGGTTTTCCTCTCCTAATTAAATTGTAAGAAACAAACAAATTGCTCTGGATATAGAACACATACAGATGGGATTCTGTAAAGGTCCTATTTTGCCTGGACTAAATGCTAATCCACAATGTATTTTTCTGCTTTAGTAATTATTTTTCTTGATTACAGAAGTCCCTTAAGCTTTTCCCTACCTTTTAAATATATGAGCTGCCTGTAACTTAAAAGATTCTTTGGTCTAAAGTGTTCTGCAACCACATATATTCATTCTTATTTCAAGCTTAATTAAATAACTTAATTGCAGCTAGAGATGTACTTAGGTGTTTCCTTATGTTAACTTGTTAAATCAGCACTTCAACCTTTTCTAATAATTTAGAATGCCAATACTGTCTGGGTAGGTTTAATTATTCCTACGGTATTACTGAAACTTAAGCAAAGGCAACATTTTCCTAGTTCCTATTTAATTCTATGATGCAAAGAAACTAATTTGCTTAAAGCTAAAGCCTGATTTATTCCTGCTTTTTGTCATACTGCAGTTTACTTGCATGTAAGTTTTGGGTTTTATGAGCGTGTTCCATTTTTCTCATTATTTATTCCTTTTTCATTTCAATCATAACTTTGAAGTTTTACAAGGTGGTCCAGCCACCTCACAGGGTGATAACTTTTGATAACTTTTACTTATCAAAGAAGCACCGTCATCTAGAAGTGTAATAAACAATGCAATAATAAAAGGTAAAAATGGTGTCCCAAAATGTTTATGCACACCTACTTTCAGTCACTGTATCAAAGTATTTGAACAAATTTTCTAGAATAAATGTAAGAAAAATTTTGTGTCTTTTCTTTCTTTGTCCATAGACTCCTGAAGTGCCACCTATACCTGTATCTTAAGTGAAACTGTTACGGGTACTCTGCCTGTAAATTTACATTCTCTAAAGCATATGGGCTTCTTTTAAATTTAAAATAAATTCTACTTTTCTCTTGTTTTGTATTTGTTGTTGGTTTTTTTTCCTTCTTGGCCTATAATACTATTTATATCGGAAACTGTTACCTGTTTTCATGAAACAACTCTCCAAATAAAACTACGAATAGCAACCATGTCCCTGCTAATCTGCATTCAGAAGTCTCAGTGGACTGGGAGTAGGAATATGTTTTCATAAGAATATTTATCTTGCAGCCAAATGATGAACTCAGCAAAGAAATGCACCATGCCAGGCATATTTGCCATATGTACTTTATTTCTCTTTATAGTGAAAGAGAGAAACAGAGATTTATTTTATAGGCTTATAAGTTTTCTATAACATTGAGATTTTAACACTCTGTTTTGAAAATTATAGGACATATGAAGGATCATATTGTTTTTCTGGCATAGTACAATGAAAATATCTATATTTGAGTCAGAGTGAAGCCAAAAAAGCAAATTAACACTCAAATAATTGCTGCTTACTACTGTCATTTAATCTGAATTATAGTGAATTTTTAACCTTACTACTGCACCCATTGTTATATTAAATCCTCCAGCCAGACTGAGATTTGCTGTATAGCAGGAGTGAGTTTTTTTTGGAATGTAATAGTAAAAAGGAAAAACAATTATCCTTCTGTTTTTTCCACTAACATTCATCAATAGCCATAATACTTCCTTAGAGATCTAGTGCCTAGTGCCTGCCCTGCATAGGTTCTCTACACTCATAACTCTGTACCTGTGTTTGGCTCTATAGTACAGAATCTACTCCTAAATTTTATGAGAGAAAAAATCCACTTCATCATAGTTTAACAACTTTCAAATTCACAATCCTTTGTGGGGGTTTTGTGACCTGAATGCCAAGCAGACTCTGTAAGCTCATCCCATCTGCTTGCTTTTGTGCTCTAGAAGTTTCCTCAACATCATCAAATGCCCAGGTGTAGCATGAAAACGAATTTATTAGCTAAAATAAAATTTAAAAAAATCTTACTTTCAAGAGGAATAGTTTGGAGTTTGAAGGTGCTTGCTTCCGTAGTTGTCAATTCCACCCTCAAAGTCAAACATACTAGTGTAAAATGTGCTAAATACTGTTTCAGTCCCTAAATGCTGATTTCATAACAACAACATGAAAGAATCAACAGTGATTTTACTTTTCTGGGAGCTGAGACCTCTCAGTTGGTGTGGAATGAATTTAAAATGTTGAATTTTCACTATTTTGTGAGTCCAGGTTGGGCGGTTTTCTGTAATTGACCTAAGGAACTAGTGGTCAATTATATTTTCTTTAATTGACCTAGAGCTAAAGACTGTAAAATACTTAAAGAAAAGGAATTAATGCAAGCTACTGTCAAAATCACTGAATCTCCATCTGGGAGGAATAACTCCCCTCTTCCAGTTTCTGGGGGATACTTGAAATAAGGAACAAGACCTTTGTCATGACAATAGTTATGAAGGCAAAATGCATGCTATATACCCCCTGAAATGTTTGGATTTTGGGGGGATATCCGTATTTGCTATGGTGGGATTTTTTCCTATTATAGGATAGCTGCTGAATGGCCTGAGAGCCATCCATGTTGGGAGACACCTGTATGACTTTATCCCAAGCACTGCCTAGCTCCCAATATGTTCTACAGGTGCTTTTTGCCACATTCTTTAGGGAGTCCTTCTGAAAGCACAACTTTTGTATGATCAAAACACCATTTTTGTGGAACTGTTTTTATTATCTCGACTAGGGAGAAGCAAATGAAGTCCAGTGTGTGAAAAATTGAAGAATGTCAACAGACCTGTACCATATTCCAGCCCCATTTATCCTAAAAGGTCATTTTGTCTCCGGAAAAGTGAAAAATAAAGAAGCAATAAATAGTTTGTCTTGCTTCTTGCCTTGCAAATTTCCCAGCAGGATACCAATATAATTTATTTATGATACCTTTTCAGTAGCCTGAATAAATGCATTAGAAAAGAAAAATGTAAAAGACGGTGCAGAGATTCAGCAGGAGTGTTTTTTTCCAAACTTTGATAGAAGGTGTAAGACATAAAGACATTGACTCAGCACAGTCCCTTCTTCTCACAGAAAAATATTCTTGGACATTTTGGTTGTGAGAGTGAGAGGCACCTGTGGGAGACTCTAGCTTCCGCTGCCACACCCTACCATTTGCCTTTTTCACTCATGGCGTGCAGTAAAGCCCAGGCCAAGTCGCCATGACTTCCTCCAGTGGACACAGAGCCAGACAAGGAGAAGACTTCCTCAGACACACTTTTCCTTGAAGACCTGGAAAGTGATGTCCCCAGCCATTAAGCAAGTTACTTCTGAGCACCAAGGACAGTCTCCCAGCTGAGGGCTTCAAGAGCCTGTGCTGTGATCATTCACATGTGGCAGTGTCTGTGGACACTTGCCCTTAAGATATTTGTCAGCCTTCGTGAGATTCCCTCTCAGTCTTCTCTTCTCTGGGCTAAACAGACCCAACAGACCCAAGTCTCTAAACTTTTCATCATAAGAGATGCTTCAGTCCCCAGATCATCTTCTTTGCCCTCTGCTGGACTCTCTCCAACAGTTCATTGTCTTTCTTGAACTGAGGACCACAGAACTGGACACAGTACTTCAGATGTGGGTTCACCAGAGTAGAGTAGAAGGGGAGAATTACTTCCCTCAACCTGCTGGCTGCACTCCTTCTTAATGCACCCCAGAATACTGTTGGCCTTCTTGGCCACAAGGGCACATTATTGGCTTATGGTCAACTTGTTGTCCACTAGAACTCCCAGGGCTCTCTCTGCAGAGCTGTTTTCCAGTGGGTCAACCCCTCACCTGTACTGGCACATGGAGGTACTCCTCCTTAGGTGCAGGACTTGCCCTTCTTGAACTTTAGTATGTTTTGCTACACCCAACTCTCTAGCCTATATACTGTATATATATATCATAATATGACACATTGAAAGAATTATGCATCAGCCTTTTTAAATTAAAAACTCCCACTTACAGGTATGCTCTTTGTTCTTTTTCATAGGTGTCTTTCCATCAATCTAGTTAAACTACCAGAGCCCTGACAGACCATTATGGTGCTACTTCAGGTGCCTTTAACAACAAGAAACAAGCACTTCTGAGTGATTTCTAAGTGCAACTAAACCCAAAGTAGCTGTAGGAATTGCCTGAGGTAAGGTGGAGGAGCAAAGTGTTGTTGGGAGCTTGCAACAATGTGAAGTAGCTATTTTTAAAGGGCAGTGAAAATGACATGATTGTGCAAAAGGACTACCTCATTTGATGCTGTGTCCAGAGATCCTGATTCCACCTGTTCTTCAAAAGCAAGCATAACATGAAGTACATTCAGAGCATTAGACTGTCTGCACTATCAGATTAAAAAAAATCATTTTTCCTTCCAAATACTGCTGCTTTGGTTCCTATCTGTAAGACAAGCACATAGAAAGAAAATCTCCCTTTATTTATATCCTGAAGACTGGCACGCTTTCATATAATTTTTATTTGACTGTTTCTGAATCGGAGCAGGCCAGAGTATTGTGCAAAGACATTTCTATCTTCCAGTGCCGTGTCTCACATGACTGAAGTAAACAGTTCAGCACAGTATGATGGAGAAAGGGCAGATTGAACAGATGAATCAGAGGTGAGATGAGGACAAAAGTATTTTTGAATTAGGGGGTGGTGTGTGCTTGAGTTAACTTTTACAAAGCTTTCATGAATAATAAACTTTTTTTCTTGTTTTCAAACTCAGCTTGCTTTCCTGAGCATGAATGATTCACTGGCAAATTTGTTTGCATCTATTTTAATAGTTAGCAGTAAGAATACATATTAATTCCTCTCAGTTACTAGTTTTTCTCAAGAATGTCAGATAGCTAAGTTGAACACATGCTACATATCTGTTAATTTGGTTGATTAAAAATATTAAGTGTATCCTGTAGCAAAACAGTATGGAAAACACAGCTTTGACTCAGCAGACAGTTTAGTAGTAAACAGCTCAGTGTTATTACTTAAGACAGGTTTTAATCTGCTTATTCATGAAATATTCATGGTCAAACCAAAGAATAAATGTCAGTACTGTGACAGCTTCTTAGGATATCTAGGACATTACCTGTGAATTGTTTGAGCAATTATTTACTTGAGCATACTTAAGTAACCTTTCTGCCTGTAGTAATGTGCTAAGCAGCTTGCGGGGTGTTATCCTGCTCATTTCTGTAGCAAAAATCCTCTTGACTGAGATTATGATTATTAGTGTTCTCTGGATCTCATCACTGACTTTTGGAAAACCAAGGGTAAAACTTATTTGTGAGTAGGGATTTGATATTTCAGCCCTGTAAAAAAATTACTTGATATTCAACCTCTTAATACTTGCATGTAAACTTAGCACAACACAAAGTTCTTCCTTGCTCTAAAGACGAAGTCCATTACGCAGATGTCATATCCTTTAACTAAACAGAGTAAGGCTAGAAGTTTCATGAAAAAAAGTTTTTTAAAGGTGCATAGGTGTCAGAAATGCATTATTTCTAGATGATGCCTTTTGTTGAATTTTATTTGCAATATTAAATTGCATGTTTACTGCCAGGTGTAAATAGTGCGCTCAGTAGGCATTGAGATTTCATGTAGGGAGCATGGAGGTCTGCAGTGGGCTGCTTAGCAATAGTGGGCCCGTTCCCAGCTGGAATAAGCAGGAGTACCTCCTAGTGAGCTTTACATCTACTGCTTGTGTCCCAGCGATGACACAGCTGCAAGCATTCACACAGGCCAAGGTCTGGGAGAGGGTGTGATGGTAAAGGGACCTTTGGTCTGAGCGTCTGAGCCAGTGCAGTCATTTTTATATGAATGGTAAATTTAGCTATTTTCTACTATTATTACTAATAGTAAATTATTATTGTTGTCGTTGCTATTATTAATGCAAAAGCCTAGGAAGACAAAGCCTAGGTACCCCACAGGTCACCTTCTGCCAGGGGATGAAATATCACAACAGCACTGGGACTGAGCTCAGTAAATGCACCACAATTTTCCCCTGCACACACACATCATTGGCGCTGTGCTTGTGGCATCCTAACCCTTTAGAGTACCAGCAAGTAGTTGGTGAAACCCCTCTGGTACTTCATTGCTGATGCTGGATATGACTTGATGATGTCCTGGGGAGCTCCACCTGTACCTGCTGTGGATGCAGCACACACCAGCTACAGTGGCACATGAATTTGCAGGTATGTCTCCCACTTGAAGGCTCTGTGTCAATAATGCAAGATGATCAATCACATCCCACTCACCTTCCGTCTGGCCATCAGCTGGTGAAACAGGCATCAGAATCAGTGTTTCTAAATGGAGTCTGTTTATTTACTACCTCAGCTAACTGTGAGTCTGTGTTTACTAACATGTTCAGAGTAGCTATGGGGAATATATCATCATCTCAACCTTAGTCAATATCAATCAGAGTCTGATATTCTAACTCTGATAAGAGATACCTTTATCCACTAGTAGTTTTCTTTGAATTCAGAAGGGTTTATTTTAGGTATAGCATAAATTATATATAAGGTGTTACTTTATACAAGTAAGGATATCAGAATCTGACCCAGGATTTGCTAATAATCTGTTCATAATGAAATGCTACTCAATGGCTTGAGGTCCAGATGGAGAGCAGTGACAAGTGGCTCCCCTGAAGGATCCGTGCTGGGACCAGTACAGTTTAACATTTTTATCGACGATATAGATAGAAGGATTGAGTCCACCATCAGCAAGTCTGCAGATGACACCAAGTTGTGTGTTGTTGTCAATACACCAGAGGGATGGGATTTCATCCAGAGGGACCTTGAACGGGCTGGAAAGGTGGGCCCAGGTGAACCTCATGAGGCTCAGCAAGACCAAGTGCAGGGTTCTGCACCTGGGCTAGAACAATCCTCACTATCAATACAGACTAGGGGATGAGCAGCATTGAGGAAAGGGACTTGAGGGTGCTGACGGATGAGAAGCTGGGCATGAGCAGGCAGTGTGCACTTGTAGCTCAAGAGGCCAATCACATCTGGGGCTGCATCAAAATATTTGTTGCCAGCAGATCCAGAGAGGTGATTCTGCCACTTTGCTCTGGTGAGACCTCACCTGGAGTACTGTGTGCAGGTCTGGGGCCCTCAATAGAGGAAGGACATGGACCTGATGGAGCGGGTCCAGAGGAGGGCCACAAAAATGATCAGGGTGTTGGAGCACTTTTGTTATGAGGCTGAGGGAGCTGAGGTTGTTCAGCCTGGAGAAGAGGAGGCTCCGGGGAGACCTAATAGCAGCCTTCCAGTACTGTTTACAAAGGCCCACGGTGACAGGACAAGAGGCAATGGCTTAAAACTCAAGAAGAGCAGATTTAGATTGGATATTAGGAAAAAGTTCTTTACTCTGATGGTGGTGGAACACTGGAACAAGTTGCCCAGGGAGGTGGTTGAGGCCCCTTCTCTGACGATATTCAAGGTGAGGCTCGATGAGGTCCTGGGCAAGCTCATCTATTTGAGGGTGTCCCTGCTGACTGTGGGGTGGTCAAACTAGATGACCCTAGAGGTCCCTTCCGGCCTGGACCATTCTATGATTCTATGAAATAGAAAAACACTTCTTTCAGATCTACATTGAATTATCTCTTTTGGGTAAGACCAACTGGCCATGTATCTGTATAATGCTCAAGTATCATGGGAGTCTAAAAACATATTTTGTTAGAAGTTTGTACCATATGCTGGAGATATGTGCTTATTAATTAGCATCCTGAGAAGACTATTTCAAGGACATATGTAGGAGTGGTCTGCTTAATTAGGGAATATCAGAAAACTTATATCAGCATAGTTTAGATGTACATTAATTTTTTTATGTCTATTATTTAATCCAGACACAGAATTTACTATTATATTTGACCTAGTTCTCAGCTTCAGAAGCTGGGGCTACAGAGCCTCTTCATGTCTCAGCCAATTTACGGACGAGTTGGATGTTACACAGCTATCAAGAGCGACAACAACAAAAATAGAAAAATAAACAGAATTATCAGGGGTATGTTATGTTCAAGCAGACTGATCAGCAGCATTAAATTTCCATTATGAATATGCAAATTAATAATAAGAAAAGTGGATGGCTAATGCTGACCACAGATATTTTTTTTACTGTTTTAATTGCATCTGCTAAATGTTAGAGCATAATAGCACCCTGCACAAATCCTGTATGTTTTCCATGTTTCTCCTGAAAAAAGGATCATTCATACAGGGAATTCTAGCAGACAGAAAGATATCATAAATGAGGTAGTATATTTCTTATGTTTGACCTACCAATATCATAGTGATCATAGTGATCTAGTTCTTATGTTAGTGTCTCACATAATGGCCTCAGAGATATATCACTCCATATATTAATGAAACTTTTAGTGTTATGAAAGAATTTGACCTTTTTACTTAACAATCTTTTATTGTTCTCCTTTATTGCTTCCTAAAGTATAAAATACTTAGGACAAACTTCACTTCCTGATGCCATTAGCTATTCATGGAGTTTCATATTCTTGTTCTATGCAATCATTTAAATAAAAGCAGGAAAATACAGAGTACTCACCACTATAATTTCTTGCTATCTTTTATAAATAAGAAAAAGAATTAAATAGTAGAGTGGATTACATACATGAGCAGGAAACTCTAGCCCAGTAGAAGCAAACAAAGGCATTTTACTATGGCATCAGCACTCTTATAATAACTTCCCTGCTCATGTATCCTGTTCCTATAATACCCTCATTCCTCTAGCATTCCCTATTTCTGCCTCCAGTGTTATCTTTTTTTTACCAGTACAGTTTAATTCATTGTCAGGGAATGGTATCTTTGAAGGAGGATGTATTATGTGAAGAGCAGTTTTTATGTGTGAAAGCATGTTATTTTAAAAGCATTCCTCTTGGTGAATATCAGGAAGTGATCCTTGAACCTATGTGCAGTCCCACACAGGAACTTGAGGGAACAGAGAGACCAGGAGGCAACATCAGACAGATCAGGTGGGGTGAGAGGAGAGTAGTGTGGAAAGGAAAGGAGATACATAAGAATGGAGGGTAATTTCTGGCTTCACTATTCTAACATCCCTAAGGCAAAGGGTTTACTCTCTCTGTGACCTACTGCATGCAACTTTTTAAAATTCTGTGTTTCTCTAAAATTAAAATTCATGTGAAAACC
>VZTM01019073.1:387-31053 GCA_013400555.1 Jacana jacana
AGGCTGCGCTGCTGGGAGGAAGAGGAGGAAGAGGAGGAGGAGGTGGGTGAGCGCGGTCCCACGCGGGACTCGGTCGGGGTGCGCGGAGCCGGGGTTGCCTTCTCCCAGGTGAAGCTCAAGTCCCGCAGGCGCTTTAGCTGACCCTATCTCCTCACCGCTTCGCAGATGCCACCGAGGAGGACGGGCAGGAGGGTGTCCCAGCCCCGAAGTCGCAGGTGAAGTTCAACCTCCGCTCCTGGCTGGACGCCGAAGAGGAAGGTTGCCCGCTCGCCATCGGCCACCACAAGCGTCTGGAGGACTGCAAGTTCAACGTGACAGCCAAAACCTTCTTCATCATTCACGGCTGGACAGTAAGTGCGGAGGAGCCGGCGTGCGGGGAGGTGCTTTAGGCTTCGGTCTGTCTCCTTAAGAGCGTACAACCTGCCCTGGAGATGGGCCGTAGCTCTGGAATAAGTGGGATTTGGGACAGCTCGGGGGGGGGGGGTAGATGGAGAACCCCTTGCCTGTGGGGTGGTGGGAGAGGAAGGGGATGGCTCTGAGGACAGCAGGAGGGGCTGGGAGAAAAGGTGGCTGAGGAGAGACCTTACCCCTCCACAACTCCCTGAAAGGAAAGTGTGTGTGTGTGGGGGGGGAGAGATCAGCCTCTTCTGAATAACACGCGGTAGCACAAGGGGAAACGGCCTCAAGCGGCACCAGAGGAGGTTCAGGATGGATATTGGGAAAAATTTCTTCAAGGAAAGGGCCATCAAACCTTGGAAGAGGCTGCCCAGGGCAGTGGTGGAGTCACCATCCCTGGAGGAGTTTAAAAGCCGGGCAGACGTGGTGCTGAGGGACATGGGTTAGTGGTGGTTTTGTCAGTGTTGGGTTGCTGGTTGGACTGGATGATCTGAAAGGTCCCTTCCAACCCCGATGATTCTATAACTCTATGGTTTGAGCACTGCAGCCTCTCAGCAGCTACACCTGAGGTCCCTGGGGCAGCGTGATGGGGTTGTGAAATCACCCAACTCACTTGCAACTGCCCAAGATCACTTCGTGTCCACGTTGGTCGGACTCAATGATCTTCAGGGTCTTTCCCCCCTAAATGATTCTGTGTCTGTATAACACAGATATGGAAAAGAGACCTCGAGTTTCCCTAAAATCCAACCAAATGACCATTGTGGAGGTGGCCCTTGGCTTGACACAGGTATAGACTCTTCGTAACCGTAGCTGCATGTCCACAGTTCTTCACTCCTGCGACGTGGTCTCCTCGATAAAGAAACAGAGGGCAGGCAGGTTTTGTGGAGCTTTCTTCTCCCACCTTTCATGTGGCCAAACATGTGGCACCTGGGGACTTATCAGCTCTGCCAAGGGTTTACGCCAAGAGCGGTGCCAGGTCTGGAAAATCATTTTGCCATCCATCAACAGCTCTGAAAGCTCTTTGAGAAGCCCAGAGATAAGGTGGCAAGTAACAAACTCCTCCCCCTCCTGCCTTAAAAAGACAAGGTGGTTAATTACTCCCATCTCCCAAAACCCGGGTTTCTTACACCATTGGTGCAGGGCTGAGGGTTTGGAGAGGAGCAAGCAAGCAGCTGGAGGAGAATATGCAAATGCTATGCAAATAACTGAACTCTGAATGGGTAAATCTTGGTCCTGGGAGCTGGAAAGTGCCACCTGAATCTCTTTCTAGATGAGCGGCATGTTCGAAACCTGGCTGGGCAGCTTGGTGTCGGCTCTCCAGGAGAGGGAGAAGGACGCCAACGTGGTGGTGGTGGATTGGCTTTCTCTTGCCCACCAGCTCTACACCGACGCCGTCAACAACACCCAGATCGTCGGAAAAAGCATAGCGAGGCTGCTCGACTGGTTACAGGTAACGTGGGTTACCAACGGTCTCTGTCGTAACCCTCCACCAGGGAGGGTTGCACAAGGACAGTGGTTCACCAGCTCCAGCGCTGGTGAGCAGGGAAGGTGCTGGTGGAACCCAAACCCCAAGGCTTGGTGGGGCGATGGCTTGGAGAAGGTGCTGCACCCGGCCCCAGTGATGCTGCTTGGGATCGGTGATGTGGAATTGGACGTCAAATTTAGGGGTCCTTCCTCCCATCTCAGCAAGGGGAATGGAGGTGTTGGGGCATTCAAAGGCAAGAAGGTGGAAAAGGGGAAAGAAAAAAGGCCCATGGGGGCTATGCTTGGGTCCATGGTGTGATGGACACCTTGGGGAAAGGCTGCTCTGGGTGCTGCTTAAATGAAGAATATCATAACCAGGGTTGGAAGCTGGGTCCCGTGGTTGGGGCCAAACCACAAGCCCCTTCCAAACCCTTCAGCTTGTCTCAAGTAAACAAGAAAGCAGCATGTTTGTCTGCCCTCCCCCCTCTTCCAACCTCCTAGAGCTGGACTTGGGTCTTGTGAGAGGAGAGGTGCCCTAAAAGACAGGGAGGTAAATTATATCTCTTTTCTCCCCCCCGCCCTTTGCAGGAGGACCCGCTCTTCCGGCTTGAGAACGTCCACCTGATCGGGTACAGCCTGGGTGCCCACGTTGCTGGCTTTGCTGGTAACCACGTCCATGGGACAATAGGCAGAATCACAGGCAAGTGACCCAAAGACCCAAAAGACCCCAGCCCCTCATTCTGAGAGGAGCTTGAACAGTGTGTGTCCATCTCCTGATGGAAGCTGAGAACTTGGGGCGTGGTAGAAAGGGTCACATTAAGCATTTAAACGAGACGCTGGCAGTAGGGATCCCTCAGAGCCTCCCAAAAAATATCTGCACTGGGGAGAGCAGGAAAAACCACCCAATAATCAAGTTGGGGAACGGCTCAAGGACGCAGCTCCAGGTTGAGGGTCAAGCTCAGAGGTTCACAGGAAGTCCCAAACCCATCATGGGATCTCAGTTGCAGGGATTACCTTGTGTTAGTCCCTCCATAAGGCTTATCTGAAACCAGACTGATCGTGGCCAAGGCCACTTTGGCTACCAACAGTCCCTGTGGGGTGCCAGACCTCTTCTGGTGTTCAGGCACCTGCCACCTCTTGAAGTAGAATCATAGAATCATTTAGGTTGGAAGAGACCCTTGGGATCATCAAGTCCAACCATCAGCCCTACTCTACAAGTTCTCCCCTACACCAGATCCCTCAACACCACATCCAATCTACTCTGAAACACAGTCAGGGATGGGGACTCCACCACCTCCCTGGGCAGCCCAGTCCACTGACTGACCACTCTCTCTGTGAAAAATTCTCTCCACTGTGACCTCGCAAGTACTCGTTGTGTCCAACAGGCAATCTGAAGCCATCCCTGTAGAGCAAACTGGGCACCAAAAAGTGGTCTGGGACATCTTCATTTGTTCCCTCAGCCCATGGTGAAGAGAGCTCAGGGGACAGTATCTGTGATGAGGACTGTCCATGTAGCACCTGGTTAAGAGGACTCCTGGCAGCAGAATCCTGGCTTTATTTTGTAGGAAATAGAATCTTAGAATCATTCAGGTTGGAAGAGACCCTTGGGATCATCAAGTCCAACCATCAGCCCCACTCTACAAAGCCTTGTTGACCTGGATGTGCTCGATCACCAGAGAATCCACGTCCAGGCCCTGGCCAAGGGGTGGAAATGATATGATTTGTAACTTGGTTTTTGCTTAAAATAAGTAATTTTCATGTAATTAAGGCTGTAGAGGTGATGAGGGGCCTGGAACATCTCACCAATGGGGAGAGGCTGAGGGGACTTGGATCTTTTTGGTCTGGAGAATCATAGAATCATTCAGGTTGGAAGAGACCCTTGGGATCATCAAGTCCAACCATCAGCCCCACTCTACAAGTTCTCCCCTACACCAGATCCCTCAACACCACATCTAATCTACTCTGAAACACTCTCAGGGATGGGGACTCCACCACTTCTTACCTGGCATCTTGTGTACTCTCTCCAACACCAGGCTTGGATCCGGCCGGCCCTATGTTTGAAGGAGTGGACCCTAGCAAGCGCCTCTCCCCCGACGACGCTAACTTTGTGGACGTCCTTCACACCTACACGAGGGAAACACTAGGTGTTAGCATTGGGATCCAGATGCCCGTAGGCCACGTTGACATCTACCCCAACGGGGGGGACTTCCAGCCAGGCTGCGGATTAAGCGACGTTTTGGGAGCGATCGCCTACGGGAGTAAGTTCTCATTACTCATTTTGCCTCCAGTCAGGGTGGTCTCCTTCCAAATAGACTTGGGTTGATACTGGGGGATGATCTGATTTACAAGAGCAGAAAACACCCTGTATTTTTCCTTCTAAACTGGCCCTACAACTGGAGATAGTTGCTAGAAACTAGACCTGCTTTTAATTCTGAAGGAGCATGTTCTCATTTGAACACCTGATCCTAAACTATGGCCTTATGCTGGGTCTACAATCCTCATTAAAGTTCTCCTCACGGTAGAGATGAAGTGAATCCTTAAATGCTCCTCTCGAAGCATCTCCCATTAACCTCTGGAATTGACTGTGTTTGGAAAATGTTTAAGTTTGGCTACACTCAACTCACGTGGGGCTCCAAAGAAGTTGTGGCCGCCCCATCTTTGGGAGTGTTTAAGACCAGGCTGGAGGGGGCTTTGACCAACCTGGTCTGGTGGGAGGTCCCTCTGCCCATGGGCAGGGGGATGGAATGAGATCATCTTTAAGGTTCCTTCCAACCCAAACCCTTCTACGATTCTATATCTCACCAGCTCTGGGGTGATAAATGCTTTAACAAAACGTTATCCCTTGCGACTCTGCTCCTCTAGCCATCGGTGAGGTTGTGAAGTGCGAACATGAGCGGTCTGTGCACCTCTTTGTGGACTCCCTGGTGAACCAAGACAAACAGAGCTTTGCATTTCAATGCACCGATTCCAGTCGCTTCAAGAAGGGCATCTGCCTGAGCTGCCGGAAGAACCGCTGCAACGGCATCGGCTACAACGCCAGGAAAACACGGAACAAACGCAACAGCAAGATGTACCTCAAAACAAGAGCTGACATGCCATTCAAAGGTACAATATCCTGCTTAGAAAGACTTCAGTCTCTTGTAGGTGACCCCAGCTGGTACACTGTGTCCAGCTCTGGAGTCCTCCATTCCCACAAGAAGGACATGGACCTGTGGGAACGGGGTCAGAGGAGGCCACAGAGATCCTGGGAGGGCTGGAGCCCCTCTACTCTGAAGACAGGCTGAGAGTTGTGGGGGTTCAGCCTGGATAAAAGGCTCCAGGGAAACCTTAAAGCAGCCTTTCAGTCCCTAAAGAGTGCTCCAGGAGAGATGAGGAGGGACTCTTGACCAAGGAGGGGACCATAGGACAAGGGGGAAGAGATCTCGGGAAGAACTTCTTTGCTGTGAGGGTGGGGAGACCCTGGCCCAGGTTGCCCAGAGAAGCTGTGGCTGCCCCATCCCTGGAGGGAGGGGTTTAAGGCCAGATTGGAGGGGACTTGGAGCAACGTGGTCTGGTGGGAGGTGTCCCTGCCCAGGGCCAGGTGGGTTGGAACTGGATCTTAGAGGTTCCTTCCAACTCTAACCATTCTATGATCTCTAAGAGCAGATTCCCAAAGCCAATGTTGGGAAAGATGCAGAAGTGGCATTGCTATCTTCTGTCCTCTGTGTAAAATCAAGAGGACTCTGCCTTTTGAGCCGGGCTCCAGCTTACAGATGTCCTAGTTGCAAAACCTCCCCAACCTTAGAGCAGTGTGAGGTCTGAGGAGCCCTTCCCAGAATGGACCTGCTGCTGGTTTTGTGTAGGAAAAAAGGGCAGGAAAAAAGATCAGTGACATCTCAATAAATACAGGGTCTGGCCTTTACCAACCACCACTGTTTCACAAAGAGTGATCCCAGAATGGGGATGGAATGGACCTCTGGAGATCATCCAGTCCAACCCCCTGCCAGAGCAGGTCCCACAGGAACATCTCCAGGCAGGGTTTGAACGTCTCCAGAGATGGAGACTCCAACACCAGATGCAGTCTTGTCTCTCAACTAAGCTGGTTCCATCAGTGCTCTCCTTCTTTCTCTCCAGTCTACCACTATCAGATGAAAATGCACGTCTTCAGCTACAAGACCTTGGGAGAGGTTGATCCCACTTTCTCCGTCACCCTTCACGGCACCAATGGAGACTCTGAACCTCTCTCCTTAGAAATGTAAGTAAGTTGGACGGTTGTCCCTAAGAAAGCCACCAGGTCTAGACAAAGTAGCATTACCCTTTTTCCCCTGGTGACACTAGTGTCACACCTGAGCCTTGCAGCCTTGGTTTCATCACAACTAGCAACTTAATTATAATTAATTACCCAGCAAGCAATTTGATGTACCCAGTCCCCTACGTTAGCCTTCATGGCTCATTGTTGATGTCCTCTGTTTTGCTTTTCCCCCCCTCTACCATTTGGACACAGTCTGAAAGCACCCATATCTCTGGAGGCATCATTGACCTCCTTTAGCCTCTCCTGGAAGAGGCCCAAGGCATGAAAATTCCCCTTTAAGCTATGGAAGGCTGGTTGAACCAACTACATATTGCATTGAACCAGCTACCCAAGCTCACTTTCATTAGTGTAATGAGTAATTAGCTGCTGAGAATTGAACATGGAGCACCTGATAAGCTGTAGAAGGCTCTTTAACTTCTTGCCTGGAGCGAATGAGCAGCTGGCACGGTTCCATGAGTAAGAAACGTTCGAGCCTCTGCTTTGTCTTTCAGGCTCGATCAAATTGGCTTGAACGCCACCAACACCTTCCTGGTCTACACGGAAGAGGATATGGGTGAACTTCTAAAAATAAAGCTCACCTGGGAGGGAACATCTCAGTCGTGGTACGATCTGTGGAAAGAGCTGAAGAGCTACTGGTACCGGCCGGTGAGGTCTCCCCAGGAGCTGCACATCAGACGGATACGCGTGAAGTCTGGGGAAACGCAACAGAGGTAAGAACGGCGTCGGGCCCCACGTGAGCTGGCTCGAAACTTCCATCAAAAGGAGACACATTCAGAACACAGCAGGAAAAATTGGGGTTTTGAACTTAGTTGGGTTTCCTCAACCGTCTTTAGCTTTTTGTGTCACCCATGAATGTTCCCACACGGATCCGAGATGTTCTTTTCATAGAATCAGTCAGGTTGGAAGAGACCCTTGGGATCATCCAGTCCAACCATCAGCCTCACTCTACAAACTTCTCCCCTACACCACATCCCTCAACACCACATCTCAACCACTCTGAAACACAGTCAGGGATGGGGACTCCACCCTCTCCCTGGGCAGCCCAGTCCAGTGTCTCACCACTCTTTCTGGGAAGGAGTTTTTCCTGATGTCAAGTCTAACCCTCCCCTGCTGCAGCTTGAAGCCATTCCCTCTTGTTCTAACGCTAATTTCCTTTATTTAGATGATGTGACACTGTCTTGCCTGCCCCTGGGGACTAAATTAGCTACTTCAAGGTGGTCTAGATCCCACTTGAAGGCTGGAAGTACCAACAGTGTCAAAAGCAATAGTCAGGCCCACCTGCATTTCCCTATTTACAGGCTTCATGGGCTGCTTTGGCACAAGGTAGACCTAAAACTGCACCTGGCAACGCAGTGACACCAACTCCTTAAGGGCTACGTTGCTGCTTCTGAGGTCTCTGTGGTTGGAAAGCCACCTGAGCTTCCAACCAAGGAGAAGTAAAGCTGCCAAGTGTGTCGCGCTGCAAACCCACCCCCCAATCTTGTGGTGATGTTATTCTGAAGGTAACCCAGATCTGTCAAAGAAGAGCAGATGGATATTGACAGCTTCCCATGTTTCTCAGAGCTTTAACTAAGCATCTCCTGTTATCTGTAAGGTCTATCCTGGAGAAGAGAAAGAAGGCTCTGGGGAGACCTTAGAGCAGCCTTCCAGTATCTGAAGGGAGCTCCAGGAGAGCTGGGGAGGGACTCTTGGTCAGGAAGTGGAGTGACAGGACAAGGGGTAATGGCTTTAATTGAGATGAGATGCCAGAGAGATATTCTTTCCTTTGACTTTGGTGAGACCCTGGAACAGGTTGCCCAGAGAAGCTGTGGCTGCCCCATCCCTGGAGGGGTTTCAGGCCAGGTTGGATGGGGCTTTGAGCAACCTGCTCTAGTGGGAGGAGTCCCTCTAGATCAGTCCCTTCCAACTCCAACCATTCTATGATTCCACATCCCAATTTCATTCTAGTATCGAGATGCTCCACAGGAAGGACATCAAATCAACCCAACCTGTCCTACAATTAGCCACAACCCATATTACACGTTATTTGTTGATGACAGAGGAGACAGGTACCTTCTCTTGACTTCTGATTCCTCCTCCTAGGTTTGCTTTCTGCGTGGAGGATCCCAGGCTGACCAGAATAGTGCCCGGCAAAGAGCTCTGGTTCGTCAAGTGCACAGAGGAATGGCATAAAAGGTAGGGAAATATCAGCTAAGAGAAGTCCCACCTGATGCATGAAGGATGAGCGGAGCCAGGGCTTTTTGTTTAGACTCCTGGAACCTCTTTTTTTATTAAAAAAAATAAATAGAGAAGAATTCTAGCCCATGATTCCCAGCTATTACCCTTAATTTTTATGTATACCTTAATTATCACTAACTAGGTGACATTATCCTCACTTCTGGTCTCTTGGGTTTTCACCTTGTCCCTTCACTACCAAACTTGGGCCTAGAGGACCTGCTTGCTATCGTGGTAGATGCTAAAACTGAGGGGCTACCAATACCCAATGACAGATGCAATAGTGGAGAGCTAATTAGAGGCACCTATTAATAGCCCTGTAAAACAGAAGAAGTGCAGGAGATGGCCTCAAAGGTCATTTTGGCCTGGTAGAAGGTCTTGAGCTGCCAAGAAATCTCTTGATCAAGTTTGGGATCAACTACGTGAGCAAGACGTGGCTGAGGCCTTGCCACAGCGTTACAGTAGTGATTCCCACTGCTTTATTTCCAGTTGTGCTCATCTCCTCTGGCTCAGCAGAGCACAAACTCAGCCTTTGCCGCAGGCTCTCAGCTCTGCTCAACCTCTGTGGGACTTTCCAGACACTTAGGATCAGTCCTCAGAGCGTGACTTCCAGTCAGTCTGGTCCCAGCAGCGACAGCTTGATTGTTTCAGGGCGCCTCTAGTCATGGTTTGGATTAATTCCCGCTCGTTTGACTAAATGATCATCTCCTTCAGATGAAACCCAGCCTTTTGGCCTCTCTTAAAGATCAACTGGTAAACTCCAGAGCTTTGTTGCTCCTCAGACGGAGACGAAAGGCCTGTTATAGCCCAGCCCCACGGAAGCCCTGCTTTGCACGACCTCCCCCAGCTGAGGAACGCGAGTTGGTTCCCTTCCAGGGCTGGCAGAAACCACCAAGCTGTGCTACACAGAGGATCAAACAATTCCCTGAATGAAACCCGCGTGCAAAAACTTGTTTGCTCTGCCACAAGCCTCGAAAGAGCAAGTAAATACTCCTGCAGGTACAATAAAAGGCGGGTTTGATGTGCTCCCTGACCTCCATAAAACAGAACTGCTGGCAGATGGGCCCTTCCTCCTTACTCCCGGAGCGTGGCTTTCCCGAGAGGCAGAGGAGCAGGTCTGAGCTCTGGAGCACTTATGGTTTCTAGGAAATGCTCCATCCTACCCAGAAATCACGAGCAATGACTTGCTTTTCAGCTCTCTGCTCCTCTCAAGTTGCTGGAAGATCAACCTCTGACTCCAGGACTGTCTGCAAACATCTGCCCACCCTGAAAAGATTGAACAGGCAGAGTCTGGCGTCAAGGCCTGTAATTTCTACTTCATAGAATGTTATGAGGTTGGAAGGGACCTCTGGAGATCATCCAGTCCAACCTCCTGCCAAAGCAGGTTGCACAGGAACGTGTCCAGGAGGGACCTGACTGTCTCTAGAGAAGGAGACTCCACCACCCCTCTGGGCAACCTCTTCCAGGGCTCTGCCACCCTCAAAGGGAAGAAGTTCCTCCTCAGGTTGAGATGGAACTTCTTACTTGTGTGCATAATGTCACCTGCAGGCTCTCCTGGAGTAGCTACCGGGCAAAGTGCTGCTTTGCCAGAATAAAACATCAACCTGCACTGTCTAAACCTGTTCTTTGCATCTCAGAGGTTCTTAGGAACTCCTTATTACTCCTCTTAACTCCTGCATTTAACTAGATTTATTCTTTTCCTCTCTGTTTTTTCCAGATCTATCTCAAATTCGCTCTGAAGACACCACAACCAAGCAAACCTACATGCACGAAGACCACCAAGATGCTCTGACAAAAACCTGGCTTGGTAGCATTTAAAGCAACCAGCTCCTCGGGACCAAACAACTTGGATCAGCTGGAAGAAACCGAGGAGCAACTGATGGACTGCGGTCCTAGACTTAGAATAACTGAACCCAACGTTCTCCCTTCCCCAAGGAGCCTGGTTAGTGCATTTAACCTCACCTTGACCTGTCAAACGCTGCATTTCCAGCCCAGCTTCCATTAACCAGGACTACAGATGAGATCTTCACAGATCTAGACCTCAGCAATGATCTTCTGGTCCTCCTGCCAGTGGAGTTGAGAAGATGACCATGCCAACTCTTGATGCCAGAGCTGCTAAGATCAAATTAGCCTCTAGTGTAGGAGTTACCGTGGGTCCAGTAGCGCTATGGGCTGTGGGAAGACAAGACCAGCACGGGTCAAATGTTGGGGGGGGTTGTTCAGGGGGAGGGGTGGGAATAAGCACAGTGTCACTTACCTTCAAGATGTCCTTTGCTGGCCTTAAATAATCTGTTCTGTGTCTGGCTGGTACCGAAATCTCCCCGTATCACCTTAGAAGAAGGTAGTGCTCCATCTTCCTGGGCCCTGGGGCAGAACACGGTGCAGGTGATGGTGTCCTCCTTGCTCCTCAGGTGTCAGAGAGGAGGAAGGTATGAACTTTGTGGTGTCTGGTGAGCTTTGCCACCAGTCCTTTGAACTACTGAGAGTGCCTTCGCCTCTGTCCTAGTCCTGGTGCGTAATTAAAACCTTAACTGAGCCAAAGGGACGACAGCCCCGTTCCCATGACGTCCCAGTTGGATTCCCTGGTACCAGCTGAACTTGGGTTTTGTCCAGGTTGGACAGACTCCCTACTGCCATCCCGTTTGCAGCAGAGCAGACCTTGTCAGAGGTGAACTAGATATTTTGGGGGGACTTCTTCCCCCCCCCCCCCCACCCCNNNNGGGGCCTTCTCCCCCCCCCCCCCCAACTCCCTTCCTCTTTGCAAGGAGACTCGGTGTAACGACTCTTGAACTGTCTGGAAGCGGCAAAGCAAGCTCAAAAACCGGTCTACTGGGTTCTGAAGACTCAGCAAGTCCTTCTGAGGCCCTGCAGTTCTCCAACTTCTTGTAGAGCTTCGATCCTACCAAAGCAAGCACATTTGGAGCTGTTTTATTATTTTTTTTTCTTTCCTATGGTTTTTGGGTGGGTTTTTTTTTTGTGTGAAGCCTTCAATAACCGAAGCCTTTGGTAAGTGTCTGTGACTTGTCACCGTGCCATACTTGGAGAGGTTTCAAAGCCCTGTTTGTATATTGTGGTTTTTGTATGACTTAAGAAAAAAAAAAAAACAAACATAATTTATTTCTCATAATGTACATATGTAAAGTTTTAAACTTAAAAGCTGAAGTAACAGTTTTTATAAGCCTTAAGACTAAATAAAGGGCTTCCTAAAAATCATTCAAGTCTTGCGATTGATCTACCAACAGCCTGTAGCCATCGTGTCCCCGTCCTGCAGGACACCAAGACCAGTAGAAAGAGGAGGGGAAGGCACAGCAGTAGCCACAGAGGTGCTGGCCAAGTTGGTGCCCTTATCCAGCACCCTCTTTGGGCTCTGTTGGCCAAGGTAGGGTTGTTCCCTCTGCCCACGCAGCGCCAAGCATCTTCAAGAATGGATCAAAGTCACCTCATGTGTGGCAGCTCCCAAAATAGGCTGAGAGCTGGGGTTGTTCAGCCTGGAGAACAGCTCCAGGGAGACCTTAGAGCCGCTTCCAGTCCCTAAAGGGGCTCCAGGAAAGCTGGGGAGGGACTCCTGGTGAGGGAGGGGAGCCACAGGATGAGGGGGAAGGGGTTGACATTGAAAGAGGGGAGATGAGATCTGGGGAAGAACTTCTTTGCTGTGAGGGTGGTGAGAGCCTGGCCTGGGTTGCCCAGAGAAGCTGTGGCTGCCCCATCCCTGGAGGGGTTCAAGGCCAGGCTGGATGGGGCTCTCCTCCCAAGTCACAGGTGATGGGACAAGAAGAAATGGCCTCAAGTTGCACCAGGGGAGGTTTAGGATAGATATTATGGAAAGTGTCTTCACAGAAAGGGTTATCAAGGCTTAGAAGAGGCTGCCCAGGGCAGTGGTGGAGTCACCATCACTGGAGGTATTTAAAAGCTGGGCAGACATCCCCCTCCAGGCTCCTGGCCCTTTCACACAGAAAATGTGGTCTCCCAAATGCCTTAATTCTTTCTGCTGCAGGTTTTGTGGCCAACATGACACCTCCCACCCCATCAACATGCATCCCTGCACGTCCTCCCTATTTGTGAGTCCGGTTGTACATCAGAGAAGTGAAAAAAAACCCCAAACAAAACAAAGAAAGGGTCACTTTTTCTGAAGGCTCTGATAAATTTAGGGTCAAAATGTCATGTCTCCTGCACTGCAGGCACCCCCCCAAATATGTGCCAGGCAGGGCTGAGGCTGGACCTGCCGTGGGGCTGCCCCCTGTGCTCCCAACCACCCTCCTTCCCTCTCTCCCTCCCCTTCTCCAGATGCATTCAGGAGGGCTTTTCCACAGCTGCTCCATTCAGTTCCCACCAAAGGTCAGGCCGTGCCTCCAGAGGAACAATACACCCCGCACGGGGAATGCTTTTACAACCCTCCTCATCCTCATCCTCATCCTCATCCTCACCCCGAGCACCAGCTCCAGCAATCAGGCAGTTCGAGCATTTCCACCCCAACATCCTTGGTTTCGAAGGTGAGTTGACCTCAAAGGTTGGTTGGAGTTTGCTTCTCCCCTGTTTCATCACGTAACATCCCCGCTTGGGCTGGGTGGTGGGGTCAGCAGAAGTCCCTGACGCTGGAGGTGTTGGCCATCTCCTGTTGATAAGTCTCCAAAAAGTCTGGAAAATAAAAAAAAAGAGTACAAAAAATTCTCCAAATATAAAATTCTAGGCAGAATAAATTCAAGACAACAGTTGTGGTTCAGGAAGAGAAAGACCAGCCAGACCTTTTAAGGACAAGGAGAGCGGGTTCTTTGCTGGCTTTCCCGGCTGAACTAAGACATCCCCAACTCCACCAGGTAAAGGCCAGGTTGGATGGGGCTTGGGTCACCTCCGTGGTGACCCCTGGTGATTCACCTCACCACCTGGTCTGGTGGGAGGTGTCCCTGCTCATGGCAGGAGGGCCATCACTTGATGATCTTTAAGGTCCCTTCCAACCAAAACCATTCTATGTTTCCAAAGCTTTTCAGCTGGTCCCCCAAAAGCAGCCTCAAGGAGAGAGATGGGCCATCCAAGAAACCCAAGACCCCGCTCCTCAGACCACGATGAGGAGTTGTCATTTGAAGCCCGTTGGTTTGTGGCTGTTTCCCAAAAGATTTCAGATGTTCATGGCAAACCCTCTGAAGATGGGTCTAGTTGGGGGTGTTCTCTCTGCTGACTGCGAGGGGGTTGGACTTGATGACCCGAGAAGTCCCTTCCTGGGGCCTGGACCATTCTGTGATTCTAAGACACGTCCAGAATCCTTTTCTTCTGACATGATTTAAAATAAGATTGAAAAATGAGGGAAGGAAACCAATAAAATAAGGCTTCCCAGGCCACCTCTCCCAGCCAGCTGTCCTAATCACTGCCAACAGCCCAAGCAGCTCAGACACGGTCAGAAATGACACAACAACTTGGACCAAACCTTAAGGCAAATCTGGTTGATCTTTTTCCTCCTTCCCATGTGGCTTCCCCTATCCTGCTTTTGGCTCAAAACAGCTGCATCCTACTGAATTATGAAGAGAAAGGCCACATTCAGCTTCGCTGGAGCTAAGCGAGTACGCTGAGACCAACCTTACTCCCAATGCCATCAAATCTGCAGATGTTGATGAGAAGAAGATCCTCGCCTCCGCAGATTTCTGCGAAACGGCCAGATCCACCAGTTCTTTGAATAACCCATTAGAGAAAACCCCAGGGAACAGCTGGATTTTATATCACTGGTGCCCTGTCACGGAGGGAACTTCCGAGGACAGATCTCCAAAAGACACCAGTTGGATCACAGAGCTGGGAATTTCTCTCTGAACTTCAGAACGGTGGAGTTGGCTGGTTTATGGATCACTAAGGTTCTGCCGTTCGCTGCTCACTCTACCAAGGTGTTAATTAGCGTTGACTTTATCGCCGAGGAACACCAATCCACCTGAGAAGTCAGCACTGACCCACAGGGCTGTGATCACCAGAGCACAAAACCACGGGAGCCTGAGAGTGAGAGCAGCACGACTCTCCTCCCCGTGACCTGGCAATCGCTCCCCAACTGCCTTAACGTGGAAATCACTCAGTCAAACCCAACCCAACCAAGCGATAGCGCAAGAAGATGAAGAGCTTTGCCTTAAGAGCACTCCCCAAGGCAGTGACAGAGACAAACCCCAGATGCCTTGACCTTGGATAACTGCTCAGCACGCACACCACGCCTGGTCTACTCCTCTGAGCAGTTTTCACGAACAGAAAAACAGCTGAAGAGCTTCAGGAAATCATAAATTAGTTTAGATTAGAAAAGGACCTTAAAGATCATCTACTTCTAACCCCCTGCCCTGCAGGAACACATCTCAACCGGACCAGCTTGCTCCAAACCCCCTCCCAACCTGGCCTTGAACCCCTCCCTCCAGGGATGGGGCAGCCACAGCTTCTCTGGGCAACCTGGGCCAGGCTCTCACCACCCTCACAGCAAAGTTCTTCCCCAGATCTCATCTCCATGTCCCCTTTAAAACCATTATCCCTCCTCCCACCTCTCCCCTCCTCGAAGAAGAGTCACCCCCCAAAGCAAGCAGCGCAATTACAAATTGCACATGTTTGCCTTCATGATTTCTGTAAGCAAAGTGGGACAAATTAGCTCTTCTCCAAGTCCTGTCTGCAAAGCTTCCTCCTGGCCCAGAACACGACAGCTCCTCCAGTGTCCTCATCTCAAGAGATCTGGACCAGATGCTCTCTCCCAAGGTCACCGCTCGGTAGGGGCACTGCTCGGTAGGACACGCACGTGTGCGAGTCTTCCAGCTGGGTTCCCTTTGAAACCAGCAGGAGTTCCTCCTCGGATTTCCAGCAGAGGTTCCACAGGGTTTGAACCCACCTAGAGATGCTGGTCCAGGAAGGTGGCAGAAGCCGACCCCTTGCTGAAACTCCAAGGTGAGGAGCACTTTCTGCGGTGCAAAAGGTGTAAATTTAGAATTTAGAAAAATTAAGCTTCATCTCCTTTCCCCCCCACCCCTGTTTTCTTCTTCCCAGCATCTCAGTTACTGTCACTGGCCTAAATTCCTGTCTGAAGTCCAAGCCTCATGCTGCCTCCAAGCCAGCTCCAGTAACAACATCAAAGCCCTGACCTGGGCTGATTCCATGTCCCGGCCAACAGCTACTTAACAGGACACGATGAACTTTCTATCTAGTGCATCCCTACAGAACGGAGCCAAAAGAAGCTCCAGTTTTTCAGCTGGATCCAAAGATCCTCAATTAACTTCTGCTGCTCTTTAATGGGAGTTTAGTCATCTTAAAAGTCATTTCCCCTTCCCTGGGAGGGAAGGCCAGGAGAAATAAAGGGAGAAAACCTACCAGCTACGTGGGAGAAGCCATGAACCTGACCCTAAAACAAAACGGCTTGCATAAGAAACAGTGTGACCAGCAGAAGTAGGGAGGTGATTGTCCCCCTGTGCTCAGCACTGGTGAGGCCACACCTTGAGTCTGGTGTCCAGTTCTGGGCACCTCAACCCCAGAGAGATCTGGAGGGGCTGGAGCAAGTGCAGAGGAGGGACATGGAGCTGGGGAAGGGCCTGGAGANAAAAAAAAACCAAACCACCCACATCTGTGCTTCCTCCCAGTCCTATTACGAAGTAGTGGGAGAACATGAGGACAAAAATCAAATAGATTCCTAATATTTAAATAGATACTATCTCCTTAAGATAATAGTCACTAAGAATGGAAATAACTGGGACAGGGGAAAATACCCAGATCAGTTTTCCACTCTTCCTCTTGGACCAAAATTGGGTGTTAAAACCACCCCAGCATTGTGCTGGCCACGTTCATTCAAAGGACATCCTGGTACAGGCCACTGGAACCAAAGCCAAAGCTCTGCTCTTCATCCTTAGTTTCTAGAAACCGTAGAGAAGACAACTTTTTTAAGGTAATTCTGCATAATCACAGCTCCTCTCTCGCCTCAACCCACACCCCTGTTTCTGCAGCCACATCTCAGGGTTGGCTACCACCCTCTTCCCCAGTAGATCCATATCCATGTTCCTCATTGGTTTTTTCTACCAAGCTTTAGAAGAATTGTCCCTTTCCACCCTTGCCAGCACCTGGAAAAGATGGTGAGCTCACCCTTGTTCTCCAAAGGCTCAACATCTGCACCCAGCTGGAGAACCAAGACCTCCAGCGGGTGCCACGGCAATCCCACCAGCAGTGCCACAGCATGGGTCACCCCTGGGGACAACTGCCCCTCTGACTCCATCCCTTTCTCAGTCTTTTCCTTCAACCTTCTTGTTTCCTGTTACTCACACACTGTTAACTCCTCTCCACCAGGAAGTTATGCTCCATCCACCTCGCCCAACCTCACCACTCCCAATCCATCCACTGACTTGTGGACCCAGGAGGTTCTTCCCACCACCATTGCCATCAACTCACAGCACAGAGCTCAGCTCAGCTGAGGACAACCTATGTTCCAGCTCGCTCCAAAGTTCACCCAACATCCTGAGCTCCTCCTCATCTCCATCTTCTTCCTCTGTGCTCAGCCCCCTAAGATGTAGCTCCTGGAAGACTTTGAGCCCTCTCCCTTTCCTTAACTGAAGAATAGTCAGTGTAGAAGTGAATCCAGGCCAGTACCCAAGAATAAGTTGCTCCCATCCTGGAGCAGAAACCTCACTCATGGCCCCAGTAACACCCAGGATGAGATAGACCTTAGTGAGTGGACAGTGTGTACGTGTCCCATCCCTGGAGGGGTTCAAGGCCAGGCTGGATGAGGCTTTGACCAACCTGGTCTGGTGGGTGGTGGCTCTGCCCAGGGAAGAGCAGTTGGAACTGGATGGTCTTCAAGGTCCCTTCCAAACCAAACCATTTATGATTCTGTGGGTTCCTACATCCCTGCACTTCCAGAGCCATACACCAAAGCTGCTGAGATCAAGGAAGTGTTTGTCCATAAACAGTGATGGGGAAGTGCTTGCTCCAGCCAGACCAGCACCTGCTCCCTGCCCTAACCCTTTGGGTGCTGGCAAGGCTGGAGGACATGCAGCCCTTACCTCTGCTTGTGCAGAGGCATTTGGAACTCCTTCTCAGTCTCTGTTCTCTTCTAGAACTTCCCAGAAGAAGCACAGGTAGAAGTTCCTCCTCACCTGCATCTTCTGAAGGCAAACCTCTCTGCTAAACTTCCACGGAAAGGTGGAAGGCACACAAGCATTTCTGGGGCCCATCCCTCTCAGCTGGGTCACGATGTTACTGGCAGTGGTGGCCACCTTGTAAAGCCAAGGCAATAAACACCTTGCAGGTGGTGAGAAAGCACCCACCAGGAGCTGTGACAACAGCAGCAGGCACGGTGCACCCAGCCATGATGAAGGCCACCAAAGGTCAAGCCTCTTTGCCAATTATCAGCCCCTTCTCACTGGAAGATGCTACAGGAGCCAACCAGCACATCACCTGAACATCAAAGGTGTTTACAGGGCTCCCTCCTTGGGATATCTTTATGGATCCTGGCTTGAAGGTCCAGAAGGAAAAGCTACTACTCACAGAATCATAGAATCATTTAGGTTGGAAGAGACCCTTGGGATCATCAAGTCCAACCACCAGCCCTACTCTACAAGTTCTCCCCTACACCAGATCCCTCAACACCACATCTAATCTGCTCTTAAAAGAAAAAGCAACCTCTCCTGGGAAGTCCTTGAGGTAAGCTGGGGTGGCAGCGCTAGCTCCCGTGCTCTGCTGTCCCATCAGCAACTTGGGAAGGACATGAGTGAGAAGACATCTCCTCCTCTGTGCTTCTAAGCTATCATCAGCTTGACTTGTGGCCAGTTTGGGAATTCAGAGTGAAGGTCCCCCAGCCAGGCTCCGTGCCACGCTCGGGGGAGATGGCTGCTGGTTGGACCTCTCCACTCTCTCTATTCATTTAACTTTTTTGGTTTGGTTTTGGGTTCTTTTTTTAATTTTGAAACTGGGATAAAACCACCTGCATCCCCCCACATCCCACCAGCCCGGAGAACCGAAGCAGCTGCTCACTGTCAGGGGTGAGCTGGGGCTGATTTACACCTTGGGACAGATGAGCATGTTTGTTTGTAAAGCAAAGGCCATTTATTCCTCTTCTTAATTCAGTATCTTTCAGAAGGCCCCATTCAGCAGCCCTTTCATTTCTGACTCGATTCCTGCATAATCTGGGCTTTGAACAAAGAGGCACATTGTCCCACCCCGGGGCTGACAAACAGAAACTGTTGGGGTTTGGGGTTTTGTTTGGGTTTTTTGTTGTTGTTGTTTAAAGTTCCCGCCGCGTTGTTTTCCCCCAGTTTTGCTGAATCAGCTTTTAACTCCCATCAGAAAGCTTTTCATTTAAAAAAGAAGCCAAATCTGGTTTTCCAATCCCACCGAGCTACCTCCTCACGCAGCCTCAACAGCATTTCCTTGCTCCAACAAGGCAGGAGGCTGTTTGTACCAGTTTACCCAAACTGTTCTGCCCAGAACATCCCATCCCAGAGCTCTCCAGAATCCCAGAGTACCAGGGATTGGAAGAGGACCTTAAAGGATCATCTAGTCCAATCCTCCTGCCGGAGCAGGAACACCTCAAGCAGGTCATACAGGAATGTGTTCAGGTAGGGTTTGAATGTCTCCAGAGAAGGAGAGACTCCACAACCTCCCTGAGCAGCCTCTTCCAGGGCTCTGCCACCCTCACCATGAAGTTTTTCCTCATATTTAAGAGGAATCTCCTCTGTTCCAGCTTGCACCCAGTGCCCTTTGTCCTATCATTGAGTGTCACTGAGAAGAGTCTGGCTCCATCCTCCTGACACTCACCCTTTACAGATTTATAACCCTTAATAAGGTCACCCCTCAACCTTCTCTTCTCCAAGCTGAAGAGACCCAGCTCCCTCAGCCTTTCCTCCTATGGGAGATGCTCCACTCCCATACTGAGCTCAAGAAACAAAGCAAAGGACTGAAACGGGGCTTGGGCATGTACTGATGTAGCCTTTTCATCCTGCTTCAGTTATAATTATCAACAAGGAGCAGTTGAGGCCCAGCAGGTTGCAGGTTTTAGGGGCTGTTAACTTGAATTTGGCTGTGACTGGATCTCCTGTCCCACGGTGGGAAGGTCAGAGGAGCCACCAAAACACCCCTCACGCTGCCTGTTGTATTGCAGATGGTCTCTGTAGCCATCGCAATTAGAGCTGGCCTATTGCGAAACACACCCCAAACATCTCCCCCTCCTGGCTCCTGGACTCCTTTCGACCATCCAGAGTCTCTGGGGATGAAGCTGAAGCAATCACAGATAGAATATTTTGACTGGCTGACCACAGAAAGGGTCTCTGGTTTTAGAACAAACCAGCAAAGTAGATCCAAGGTTGGAGGGACAACCTTAAGGTCACAGACTAGCCCAGAGACAGCAAATATGCTATAAAACATCTGGAAAACTACCAAAGCTGGCCTCTGAGGTTGCTGGTTTCTGCTCCTCCAAGATGCTTGAAGCCTCCCTGAGTATTCAGGATCTTGAGCCCAGAAATTCCTCAAGAGCGTGCCCATAACTTGCTGTTCTGGCCGCACCTTCTGTCCACAATTAGAAGTGAAACCGCCACAGGTCTGGACATGAGCTGCTTTTTGAAGCTTGGGAGGTTGGGAAGGATGTCACCAGCAATCCAGCCCGGTTGAAGGTGACCGTCAAGGGTGAAATCTATTTAAAGACAAACATTTCTGCTGGCCCCATCTTGAGCTTGTGGTTTTCTTTGAGCTGAAGATCTGATGGCTTCAGACAATCACGTTGCAGAACCACAGCAAAGGTGGGACAGTGTCACAGAGGGTGCACAGGCTACCAAGGGCCAGCATATGATGTGCCAAGTGTGACCCCAGGTATCCTTGTGGCAACCCTGGACACAGCTGTGTGTAAGCACAGTTTAGACTAAGCAGAAAGACACAGTCCCAGAAAGACATGGTCCCTCTCAACCCCATGGGTGATGTCAAGGGCCAGCATTGACCAAGGGTGAAAAGAGAGGACACGCTTATTTTGGCAACCACAGGCTTTTTTCAACAGCAGGAGAACGTTATCAGAAGATCCCACCTCAGTGAAGTCTGCAGAAGAAATAGTCCCTGATGTGAAACAGTCCTCGATGCTGGGTCACCAAGTGGTAGCTTTGAAGTCCCAGCTTCTGGGTCCCATCTTGTCCCCACCGCGTTACTGCTACCCTCAAGGGATCACACCAGAGAGACAACATTCCTGCCGAGGTTCCCTACTCATCCTGCAAAGCTGCAGGGCAACCTCCTACCTCTTTACTGGAGGAAAACCAACTTGCTCCACTCATCCATGACCAGGCCTTGTAGGCAACGGGTGCATTCCCCAACCTCCCCCAGTTTGGGGATGTTCAGGCTGGGGGGGGGCATCAAAATGGAGGGAACATAAACTATCAGACTGAAAGCCAGTGAGGTGACAGACTGTGACTAGGAAGGGAGTAACTTTCTGCAGTCCACTGGCATTTCCAGACCACCCTCTGAGGGCAGCTGGTGTTGCAAAAGAGGTGAGGAACAGTCAGGAAAATAGATTTCAATCTTTTTCCAGCCCAACCGCTTTCTAATCACACAGGAAATCCAAAGAGGACAAAGACCAAAGGAGCCTGAAGGAACAATCTGTGCAGTAAGTCCTTAGAGCAGCCTCCCAGTCCCCTCAAGGGGCTCCAGGAAAGCTGGAGGGGGGACTCCTGGTGAGGGAGGGGAGCCATAGGATGAGGGGAAAGGGTTTGACACTGGAAGAGGGGAGATGGAGATGAGATGTGGGGAAGAACTTCTTTGGTGTGAGGGTGGTGAGACCCTGGAACAGGTTGCCCAGAGAAGCTGTGGCTGCCCCATCCCTGGAGGGGTTCAAGGCCAGGTTGGAGGAGACTTGCCCCCTTTCAATTCAACCATTCTATGATTCTATAAGACAGTAACTTTCCCTGCACAAAAGCCCCTTTCCTCCAGCAGAGGAAAGCATACCATATCTCAACCCAAGGTCCCAGACCAGTTCTCCAGCATGTTTGCAAGGGTTCCTGCCAGGACTTAGCCTTTTATGGACTTTGTGGTTGATGCTTTCACTAGTCAGGAGACAAGAAACACAGGTTTTGCCCAGGAATTTCTACACACACAAGAATTTTGGTCTTGGAACACCCCAGATGTCTAGATCTATAGATAAATCCTCTATGCTCACCTATTGAGCAGGACCTGGATGTTATGTCAAGCCTCCCTTGACCTTTTTCCTCCTACCTCCTGGAAAAACAGGCTCCGGTAAAGTGAGAGGACACTGGAGCAGATCTCCTGCCTTTGGTGTGAAAAACCCAGCGAGTTCAGGTTATTAAAAAGGTGCTTTGAGTTCCAAAAGCAACACAAGATGGGAAGCTACTTCCACCACATCTTGCCACTCTCCCACCATGAAGAAGTCCTACCCTTGGCTGGGAGAGAGCATCCAAAACCTGAGGGAGCTCCCCAACCAACCAACAACTACTCCAAGAAGCACATATTCTCTTTTATTTTTGCCCTTAGACCTCAGTGACAGGCTCAGAAACAGGGTTGGAAGCTTAAAAAAAGGAACAGGAGCACAATTTGGGGTGAGTTTTGGAGCACGTGGCCATGGCCATGGGTGCTCAGCCCCCAGTGCGGTCGAAAGGGGAAGGGTCTCGTGTGAATTATTAGCATCCTGTGGGATATGGTCTGTGGAACTGGAATTTCCATCTAACTATCACTCCACACGACGATAAAAATCAAATTATCTTGATAACTTCTCTGCAACTTCTACACTGGGGTCTTTATCCCTTTTTCCTTAAAAATGTAAAGAAAATTGAAAAAAACCCAAACAATCACAGTCAACTCTTCAGCTCTTCCAACAGTAAAAAATTTTAGATGTAATTTGAATAATTCAGGTGAAATTTTAGATCCAGATTAAACACCGGACACGAGGATGAAAGAGTTGGCTTTTTTGGAAGTTAATCAAAGCTCCTCCGTCTCCCCCCAAATTACAGCCCCTTTAATATCTTCTTCATGGACAATGGAAACAGACTCAAAACCTTTATCAATTGCCAAACTCAGTGTCTTACATCGATCTAGTGCCTTCATCTACCAAACCCAGCATCTCCTTAAAGGAACAGAACAGGTTGCCCAGAGAAGCAGCTGTGGCTGCCCCATCAGGTGGTTGGACTCGATGAAGATGGTTGGACTCGATGATCCCAAGGGTCTCTTCCAACCTGAATGATTCTATGATCCCTGGATGGAGGGCTTCAAGGCCAGGTTGGAGTTAGGCTTGGAGCAACCTGGTCTGGTGGGAGGTGTCCCTGCCCAGGGCAGGGGGGTTGGAACTAGATAGTCTTTAAGATCCCTTCCAACTCGAACCATGAATAAATAGGGTTTTGCCATATCCTCACTCTGCCATTTAACACAAGGAACTCGGTCATGATTGAGCTGTTTTAGCACCCCAAGAAAATGACATCTCTCTCTTTACTTAGCCAGTTTGCCCATTTTATTTGTCACCCAAGACCAGGAGTGGGTGCAAAACTACTGGTCTTCCATCTTTAAAACAAAGGAAGGGCCAACAAGGAATTAGCTCAGGAAAATCATAGAATCATAGAATCATTTAGGTTGGAAGAGACCCTTGGGATCATCNCTCTTGTGCTGAGGTGCCCAGAACTGGACACCAGACTCAAGGGGTGGCCTCACCAGTGCTGAGCACAGGGGACAAATCCTCACTGCTGTGGGGTAAACCCAAAGAAACCTTGACCTCTTCCAGGGGATTTAATCGGTATTGGAAAGATCATTGACCTTGGAGGCCTCAAAAGAGATTGAAATCCCATTTTTCCAGGTGTTGTACTAAATAGTCACCACCCCCCCCCAGAGATCACCTTGGGTAAAGCAGGTACATCAAACAGGAGAAGGGAAAAAGCAAGGTGAACCAGCCAGGTCACAAACCCCATCCATAGCTCCCAGTCTCCTGAGGTACCTACAAAATACCTACACACACAAGCCTGGGATAAATTATCTCCCCAAGAAAGCACAACCTCCCTCCCACACCCTTCAGGCTTGAAGTCCAACCATGAAGAGATCAAAGATGTCCTCAGTGTGGCCACTGATGGATACCAGAAGGAACTCCTTTGCCAGGAATACTAGAGAGGCCAGTGGAGGCTACAAAGATGGTCAAGGGACTGGAGCATCAATCTGATGAGGAAAGGCTGAGAGACCTGGGGCTGTTCAGCCTGGAGAAGAGAAGACAGAGGGGACCTCATGAATGCTGATCAATACCTAAAGGGCAGGTGGCAAGAGGATGGGGCCAAAGTCTTCTCAGTGGTGCCCAGTGACAGGACAAGGGGAAACAGGCACAAACTGGAACACAGGAAATTCTATTCCATCTCTTTCCTGTGAGGGTATCAGAGCCCTGGAAGAGGATGCCCAGAGAGTCATGGTGGAGTCTCCTTCTCTGGAGATACTGGGAACCCACCTGGATGGGTTCCTGTGCAGCCTGCTCTAGATGAGTCTGCTCTGGCAGGGGGTTGGGACTAGATGATCTCCAGAGGTCCCTTCCAACCCTTGCCAGTTGGTGGATCTTTGTGGGTTTTACATCATGCCCAGGGATTCTTACCTTAAAAAAAACCCACTAAAGAACACAAACAAAACACAAAATAACACACAACCCAACATTGGTACCTTCTCTAACCCAACATCTTCTTCTCCTTAGACGAGTCATGGGATTTCTTCTCCAAAATACCCCCTGCCGGATCCACCAAAGGCCTCATCTGCCTTTTTCTAACAATGAGGACCACGTCGGGGGCAGAGAACCAGAATGAGATAGACCTGTTCTCATGCCACATGGTGGGCAATGGTGGAAACCTCTCCTGCTCTCACTGCTCTGTGGTCCTCTCTGGCTGCTCCCAGCGTCGAAGAAATCGAGACAGACCCTACAGGGGGATTCTTTTGTTTGAAGGGTTTAGCCGAAAGGCTGCCAGGTGGAAGCCAGCCAAGAGGCAGCAGACCGTGACCAACAGACCCACACACCATGTAGACAACGGCAGCAGCTACCCCAGGGAGGAACCCAGCCAAGGAGAGCAAAAACACACACACACACACACACGTACACAGCCCCACTCACACACGGCGCCCATCGCAGCCAGTGGTCAAAGTCCAATTAGGTGCATTATTACTGGTTTAAGTCCGGCCTGGCTTTCAGGGCCGGGAGAATGGTGGTGCGTGTGAGCGAATCCGTGGCTCAGCCAGGGCTGGAGGGAGATTTGCATTTGAAGTGAGTCACTGATCCCATTCCCAGGAGGTTTAGTTGTTGCATGGCTCAGCAGGGGGGCAAGCTGGGTTTTATTTACCATCAGACTTGGCACCCGCTGGTGGCTCCGTGTTCACCGAGCAGCTCTGAGGACACGGGCCCCACCAGCTGCCTCTAGTTTTCAGGGACCACATAGGAAGATGGTGGCTGGAAGTTTGATCGGGAGGGTCAGCTCCTTAGGACATCCCACCTCCTGAGCCTGGGCATCTCCTCTATACCTGATGCAAGGGTGATGACACCCTGGAACAGGTTGCCCAGAGAACTGGTGGCTGCCCCATCCCTGAAGGGGTTCGAGGCCAGGTTGGAGGGGGCTTGGAGCAACCTGGTCTGGTGGGAGGTGTCCCTGCCCAGGGCAGGGGGTTGGAATTGGATCTTAGAGGTCCCTTCCAACTCTAACCACTCTATGATACTCTGAAGAGCTGAAGACCTCCCTGAGCACTTTTAATACTCTGAGAAGTGATGTTATAGTCCTCCTGAATCCTGAACTGTTTTTTAAGACACCACTCTATCAAAAGTAAAGAAACTATTTATAGAGAACAGGTTGACATAGTGCTCAGTGACATGGGTTAGTGATGGGTTTTATCAGAGTTAGGGTGATGGTTGGAGAAGATCATCTTAAAGGTCCCTTCCAACTTGGACAATTCTATGATTCTACTCCAGGAACAACTGTAAAATCCTTTTTACTTGAGAATCACAGAATCCTTTGGTTGGAAGAGACCCTTGGGATCATCCAGTCCAACCATCAGCCCCACTCTACAAAGTTCTCCCACACACCAGATCCCTCAACACCACATCTAATCTACTCTGAAACACAGTCAGGGATGGGGACTCCACCACCTCCCTGGGCAGCCCAGTCCAGGCTCTGACCACTCTTGCTGGGAAGAATTTTTTCCCAATGTCCAGCCTCCAGTTTTGAAAGCTGGAGCAGCTATTGGGAAGATCACTGTCCTCAGGCTTCCAACCTTAGAAGCAACCTATGGGATAGGTGGCCATCACAATAGTCATCTTCTGCTGGTACAGCACACATGAAGCATGAGGTGCCCTCTCTGAAGATGTTTTAACCATACTCAGTGCTGCCTAATTTTTGTGGCCAGAAGCAGATCAACTTCAACATCTCAGCAACTTGTGTGCCCAAATTCCTACTCACTCTATTTGTCCACACAAGAGCCAAAAAGCTTGTGAAAATGGGACAAAAGGTTTACCAAGAATTTGTGTATGTGTGAAAGATTCTCACCAAACCACTTTCAGATCTGCTGTGCATCGTTCAGGTCACCTACTTCTTCCTGAGTGGTTTTACAAAATCCCCTAATCTTAAAAAAAACCAAACAGCAACACCCCACATCAAAAGAAATTTACCAAAAAAAACCCCAAAACCCCAACCCACAAAACCCAACACCCAAAAAATAACCACCAGCTCCAGTAAAGGAACCAGCTACTAAATGATTCAGCTTCGGAGATCCGAGAAAGGAACCATCAGAGTTCAGCAGAAAAGCAACTGAAAAGCAGCTGAGGACGGGAGGTGACTCTCACCTCGTATTTCTAGCCTTGTCATTTCTGTATTTGCAAACTCCAGGCTTCCTGCAGAAGCTTTCCACTTTGAGAAGATTGTGGTTGAACGTCTTCCCATCACAAGCAACCGGCAGTTAAGTTTTGACCAACACCTCCCACCAACACACAACTGCTCGCTTGGCACCGCCTGGGTAAGGACAGAGGTTTTGGTTCTCCACCCAAAAGACACCTAAAGAAACAGGCCAAGCTCCTTTAATCATAGAATTGTCAAGGTTGGAAGAACCTCTTAAGATACACAGAGTCCAACCTAATGTTGGCAAGGCCACCACTAAACCATGTCCCTCAGCACCGCATCTACATGTCCTTTAAACACCTCCAGAGATGTTTAGTTCCTTTTCAGAGGTAATTTCTTCACAGTGAGGGTGAGGGACCACTGGAAGGGGCTGCCCAGGGAGGTGGTGGAGTCTCCTTCTCTGGAGACATTCCAACCCCGCCTGGAGGCGTTCCTGTGTGACCTGCTCTGGGTGTTCCTGCTCCAGCAGGGGGATTGGACTGGAGGAGCTTTCAAGGTCCCTTCCAATCCCTGATACTCTGGGATTCTGTGAATACTGTGTGTGGCAACCACACTGCACTAAAATATGCCAAGTATCAGCCAAAAAGGAGAAAAAACCCAAAGAAACCCAATTTATTTTGAATTTGAGCAGCTGGGACTGACCTGAGCTGAACCTGTTGAGCTGCGACTGGTGGCCTCATTCTCTTGGTGAAGATGAGAAGAGCAAGGCTTGGAGAAGCTGAGGTGGAGAGGAAGGGGCAAAGAGCCAGCCTCTAAAAAAATAGGGTTAAACCCTCTGCCAAAAAAAAGAGAACCCATAAAGGCTGGGACAGGTTGTGTCGAAAAGCTAAATGGAAGCAAGCACGTGGTAGGAACCAGGTCGTTTCATGTCTTGGTTCAGAAATACCACCAGCCTCAGCCAGCAGATGATGAAACAGGGCAACCAAAGAGTCCCTGGGAGACACGGCCCAGAGGTTATGAGAGAAGGGAGAGGTTGATCGAGGACAGGGGTTGGATGTGGTCAACATGCATGAAAAACCTCAACAGTAAGAGGGAATGCAACGAGGGAGAGCGAGAGGGTTTCAAAATAGAGCTTGATGGCCTTCCTAAATATATTTGTGCTGACTCAGACATCTCCTCGCACCAGTCTCCCGCGTGACGGAAACAGGTCGAGCACGGTCAAAGAGCTGAGAAGGTCAGTTCAACAGGGTGGAACACTCAACCCGTGGAAAGACAAACAACTGAAAGGAGAGGGAGATACTGGGGAAGAAGAGTCCATCTTCCTGTCTTCCTTCTGACTGTGTTTCAGAGTGGATGAGATGTGGTGTTGGGGGATCTGGTGTAGGGGAGAACTTGTAGAGTAGGGCTGATGGTTGGACTTGATGATCCCAGGGGTCTCTTCCAACCTGAATGATTCTATGACTCCATCAGATGCCCCAGGCACATGTAGAAGCGACCACCGATATCAAAATTGGGCTGCAAAGTTATTTAGACGCCCAAGCAAGGTCTAGTTTTGAAGGGAACACAAAAGGAGGGGGCATAAAAAGTGGCTACAAGGATCAACACTGAAGTTGCCTGTCCACAGGTCTCCAAACAGGACCTACACTTCTTTAAATCCATCCCAGTTTGCAGCCGAAAAACCAGCACAGGCTGGAGGCTGTGTCATGGGAGGAAGGGTTTTTCCTCCCATATAACAAGAGTCAGAGACCTGAAAACCAGAAACATCCAGTCCTGGAACCTGAGCAGGACCGTGCTGATGCAGAGACCACTCTCCTGAGCCTAAAAAAACCCAAGTATTACTAAAATGCTGTTTACTTGGGGACTTTTTACCTGGAACATTAATTTGGAATATTATCAATAACATATATTTGGAGGAGTTGAGTCCTTTAATACCCATCTGCTCCTTCCAGCAGAGAGAACACAGGTTTCCCATATCTAATCCCTTTTTTTTTGAGGTCAGCCCTGCACTGGTTGGGTCAACACATGAAGAACCATAACCCCGGTGAAAAAATACCCTTCTCATATGGTGGAGCACCCAGCATCCTCGCAGCTGAACTGGGGAAGTGTGGCCTGGATGATGGGGTAGTGAGGTGGGCTGGGAACTGGCTGAAGGAGAGAAGCCAGAGAGTGGTGGTCAATGGGACAGAGTCTACTTGGAGGCCTGTATCTAGTAGAGTCCCTCAGGGATCAGTACTGGGACCAGTACTGTTCAATATATTCATCAACGACTTGGATGAGGGAGTAGAGTGCACTGTCAGCCAGTTTGCTGGTGACACCAAACTGGGAGGAGTGGCTGACAGGCCAGAAGGCCGTGCTGCCATCCAGGGAGACCTGGACAGGCTGGAGAGTTGGGTGGGGAGAAACTGAATGAACTAGAACAAGGGCAAGTGTAGAGTCTGGCATCTGGGCAAGAACAACCCCAGGGACCAGTAGAGGTTGGGAACTGACCTGTTGGAGAGCAGCATAGGGGAAAGGGAGCCGGGGGTCCTGGTGGGCAGCAGAATGCTGGAAGCATAGCAACAGATCTCTCTTCATCCAGCCTCCTTCATGTGGTCCTCCCCAAAGCTTCTTTCCAATGGGCACACTCCAGCTTTTCCTCAACTTTTTAGGAGCCAGGTTAAGCAGGAATCTCTGCTTTTTCAGTGTAAATGAGCAGAGGAAAGAAGTCCCAGTGAATATCTGTGAAAGAACAGATGTGTTTATATCACAGTGGGCCTTCCCTGTTAGGATAGTATTTATCTGGCCACGGAGCCCAGGCGTATATTCTAGCCCTCTACTTCAAACTCCACCCCCAGCTGAGAATCTCCATCAGATCCTCTGAGCGCTCCTGGAAAGTTGAAAATTAGATCAGATCTCCATGGGTGGCTCTTACTTCTACAGCAGATGACATCCAAACAGGAGGCTGAGCTACACGCAGTTTGGAAGCTCCTCTGGAAGGTTCCATCCATCAAAGTCACCCTTCTACCACGGCCAAAACCTTACAGTTGCCCAAAGTTTTAACCCTCAGAAAAGCATTAAGGCTGGGATCAAAGAGCAGGAGAAATGGAGAATCACTGCTGGAGTGCTCATCTTCTTCAGCCCCAATACANCCCCTCTCCTCTGCCCTGGTGAGACCCCAGCTGGAATATGGTGTCCAGTTCTGGGCCCCTCAGTTCCAGGAGGACAGGGAACTGCTGGAGAGAGTCCACGGCAGGGCTACCAAGATGATGAAGGGAGTGGAGCATCTCCCAGAGGAGGAAAGGCTGAGGGAGCTGGGTCTCTTCAGCTTGGAGGAGACTGAGGGGTGACCTCAGGAATGTTTATAACTATGGAAAGGGTGAGTGTCAGGAGGATGGAGCCAGGCTCTTCTCAGTGACACCCAGTGACAGGACAAGGGGCACTGGGTACAAGCTGGAACAGAGGAGGTTCCACTGAAATATGAGGAAAAACTTCTTCACAATGAGGGGAAGTGGGGGGGAGGATGGGGGGGAGTTCACCTGGAGAAGGAATTTGTCAAAATACTTCTCCAAAGCTTGGGAAGTTGGGATGAGTCACTTCGAGAGGATGCAATGGGACCTCAGGTGTCTCAGCCTCCTGCCTAACACCTCCCCAAACGTTGCCTGGAAAACCTTGCACATTCCTTTCTGTACCACAAAGATCTCATGCTGGGTTGCAGCCACATGTTCTAGTTATGAGTAATGACAGATTTCCCATGTATTTGGTGAATTAACGATACCAACATTTGCAGATAAAAGGATTGGGTGAGGGATGGCTCCAGGTGCTACTGAATCCCTAAGGGGGGTGACCAGTCTTCACACGAAATGAGATTTCCTTAAACACTGTGATGAAACAACACGTGAGTCTTGAGCTCTTGGCCCTTCCTACATCTCCATTACATCTTCACAGCTACCAATGGAGGTGGAAAAAAGACAGTTTTGGCTCAAAGGTGTCTGTCTTTCATTCAATTGAATACAGGAAAAGGGAGATGGTGGAGTCACCATCCCTGACTGTGTTTCAGAGTAGATTAGATGTGGTGCTGAGGGATCTGGTGTAGGGGAGAACTTATAGGGTAGGGCTGATGGTTGGACTTCATGATCCCAAGGGTCTCTTCCAACCTAAAATCACAAAATCACAGAAAGTCAGGGATTGGAAGGGACCTTGAAAGCTCCTCCAGTCCAATCCCCTGCTGGAGCAGGAACACCCAGAGCAGGTCACACAGGAACGCCTCCAGGCGGGGTTGGAATGTCTCCAGAGAAGGAGACTCCACCACCTCCCTGGGCAGCCCCTGCCAGGGTTCCCTCACCCTCACCATGAAGAAGTTTTTCGTCATATTCAAGTGGAACCTCCTCTGTTCCAGCTTGCACCCAGTGCCCCTTGTCCTGTCACAGGGTGTCACTGAGAAGAGCCTGGCTCCATCCTCCTGACACTCACCCTTTCCATAATGTTATGAACATTACTGAGGTCACCCCTCAGTCTCCTCCAAGCTGAAGAGACCCAGCTCCCTCAGCCTTTCCTCCTCTGGGAGATGCTCCACTCCCT
>VZTM01019073.1:35214-49362 GCA_013400555.1 Jacana jacana
TGGGGGAGGGTGGGTGGGGGTGGGATTGGGGCCCAAATATCCCATATTCCAGCCAAAACGGCAGGAGGAACTTCTGGAGTCTTTAACTGAATTCTTCATTGGGCCACGTAAGGTGGATTACAGATTACTGTCATGCTTTGAAAGGAATTCCACCACGAAAGCATCCCAGTGACTTCCTGACCAGGGCTGAGTCGGGGAGAAGTGTCCTCTGCTCCCACCCCAAGCATGCCACCAGCATGGCCATCTTCTGGCAGGACTCCAGAGGGACCAGCGTCGAGCTGGCACCGCTACAGCCTGACCAGTAATGAACACAATTATGGTGTTTGCAAAAGAAAGAGAGCACAGAATCCCAGAACACTATGGGGTTGAGAAAGGACCCCTGGAGATCATCTCCTCCAACCCCCTGCCAAAGCAGGTCCACCCACAGCAGGTCCCACAGGAACATGTCCAGGTGGGGTTGGAATGTCTCCAGAGAAGGAGACTCCACCACCTCTCTGGGCAGCCTCTGCCACCCTTACAGCAAAGAAGTTCCTCCTCAACTTGAGATGGCACTTCTGATGTTCCAGTTTGTGCCCATTCCCTCTTGTCCCATCCCTGGGCACTGCTGAGAAGATCAGCCCCTTCCTCTTGACACCCACCCTTGAAGTATTTCTAAGCAACTGGTCAAAAGCTGCCGCAGGAGTTAAAACAACACAGTAAAAACCATCAAACCAAACCCACAGCAACCCAGCAAGTCGTGGTGCCCACGAGACGCGCTGCCAAAACCCGAGGGGGATGTCTCTTCAGAGGGAAAGTGCATGAATAAGAGACTAACGTGATCAGGAGCAGACAAAAAGGCTTGGAATCTAAGCCACCAAAGTATCCAGGCAGCAAAGATCTACCCCAGCAGAGCCTGATCAAGGAGAATCATCTGCCTTTCTCAGGTGCAAGTGAAGGAAGAAGGATGGAAACGTCTCCACAGACCTGGAGAAGCATGGAGGGAGAAGGGGCAGCTGGAGCATCCAGCCCAAGAACACAAGGCTCCTGCGAAGGACGTGATTTAAGAAATGTCCTTGACTGTCTAGATGTTTCTGTGCCGTTGCAGACGGGGTGTCAACATTCAAAGCTGAAGAAATGAAGGGAAAACACCACCCTTTGCTGACCAGAGAAGGGACTTGCTTATCCCAAACATTCAGAAAGGATGAGTCACGGGCCTTCTGAAAGATCACAAAGCTAGAAATGCTTCTGTTGTGACGTTTAAACGCCCGGGGCACCGTTCCCTCACGCAGAATTCCCACTATTGCAGCGAGGAGCAGACATCGTTTTAAGATGAAACATCTCAACATCCTTCCCGAAATCCAACACATGGGACCTTTGGGAAAGAAACCCCTGGGATGTCACAAAACCCCCCCAGCACAGCAGGGGGTTGGGTGACGCTGCTGTGACAGGGGTCCCACCCTCCTCAGCAAGATGAGGGGGTGACACACCAGGATGGAGACACCGCTGTGGTCCACCACAAGAGAGCTAAAGTCATTCTATCCCAGGTCACCAAGTTAGAGTCACCCAACTTAATCCTAGGCTGCTACAAGCTTGACATTTAACTCTCAGGAAGAGGTTTCTCACAGTTCAGTGGAAACAACAGGCACTTCAGAAGATGATTTATCTCCTGTTTATCCCTTGGACACTCCAGCCAAGCCCCTCTGGCTCTGCTGCCAGCAGAGAGTTTCTCCATAATCACGTGAGAGGACTCCACCATGAAACTATTCTATTTCCAGACATGTCTTCTCCAAGGAGCCACTTTTATCTACATTAATGTTCGCATTTTTCATAGCCTCCTTCATTTCCCCACTCAGTGTCACCAATACTGAAGTATTAAGTCTCAGCACAGGAAGGACATGGACCTGTTGGAACGGGGTCAGAGGAGGCCACGGAGATGCTGGGAGGGCTGGAGCCCCTCTGCTGTGAGGACAGGCTGAAAGAGTTGGGGGGGTTCTGCCTGGAGAAGAGAAGGCTCCAGGGATACCTTCCAGAGCCTTCCAGTCCCTAAAGGGGCTCCAGGAAAGCTGGGGAGGGACTCTTGATCAGGGAAAAGAGCCACAGGACAAGGGGGAAAGGTTTGACACGGAAAGAGGGGAGATGGAGACGAGATGTGGGGAAGAACTTCTTTGCTGTGAAGGTGGTGAGACCCTGGCTTAGGTTCCCCAGAGAAGCTGTGGCTGCCCCATCCCTGGAGGGGTTCAAGGCCAGGTTGGATGGGGCTTGGAGCAACCTGGTCTGGTGGGAGGTGTCCCTGCGCAGGGCACAGGGATCTGGACAATCTTTAAGGTCCTTTCCAACTCTATGAATTTAGTCTTTTCAGAGCATTTGATTTCCAGGAGGAACTGGCTGAAGGAGACAAGCTAGAGCGTGGTGGTCAATGGGACGGAGTCTACTTGGAGGCCTGTATCTAGTGGAGTCTTTTATGGATCAGTACTGGGACCAGTACTGTTCAATATACTCATCAACGACTTGGGTGAGGGAGTAGAGTGCACTGTCAGCCAGTTTGCTGGTGACACCAAACTGGGAGGAGTGGCTGACAGGCCAGCAGGCCGAGCTGCCATCCAGGGAGACCTGGACAGGCTGGAGAGTTGGGTGGGGAGAAACTGAATGAACTAGAACAAGGGCAAGTGTAGAGTCTGGCATCTGGGCAAGAACAACCTCAGGGACCAGTATAGGTTGGGACTGACCTGTTGGAGAGCAGCGTAGGGGAAAGGGAGCTGGGGGTCCTGGTGGGCAGCAGGATTCCCATGAGCCAGCACTGTGCCCTCATGGCCAAGAAGGCCAATGGCATCCTGGGGTGTATTAGAAGGGGGGTGGTCAGTAGGTGGAGAGAGGATCTCCTCCCCCTCTCCTCTGCCCTGGTGAGACCCTAGCTGGAATGTTGTGTCCAGCTCAAGAAGGACCAGGAACTGCTTGAGAGAGTCCAGCACAGAGCCACAAAGATGATTAAAGGAGCAGAATATCTCCCATAGGAGGAAAGGCTGAGGGAGTTGAGTGTCTTGAGCTTGGAGAAGAGGAGACCAAGGGGAGGGGAACTCATTTATCTTTATGATGAGACATCATTAATGTTTATAAATCTGTAAAGGGTGAGTGTCAGGAGGATGGAGCCAGGCTCTTCTCAGTGACACCCAATGACAGGACAAGGGGCACTGGGTGCAAGCTGGAACAGAGGAGGTTCCACTGAAATATGAGCAAAAACTTCTTTAGGGTGAGGGTGAGGGAACCCTGGCAGGGGCTGCCCAGGGAGGGTGTGGAGTCTCCTTCTCTGGAGACATTCCAACCCCTCCTGGAGGCATTCCTGTGTGACCTGCTCTGGGTGTTCCTGCTCCAGCAGGGGGATTGGACTGGAGGAGCTTCCAAGGTCCCTTCCAATCCCTGAGATTTGGGATTTATCTCACCCTGGGGTGGGAGGGCATGGGCTCTGCTCACTGCAAACATGACCTGGGACCAACTAATTAGAGACAGGGCATTAAATTCTCTCATTTTGGAGATTATCTTTAAAGAAAAGCACATCTTGAAGGATTCACTCAACAGATACTCAGCCTTGGGCTTGCTCAGGAAATGACCTTGCATCTCAAAGAAAGAGGGGAAAAAACAACCCCCCACCAGCTTGCCACCACCATAAACCAGCCATCTGCAAAGCACAAACTGGTGTAACGTGGCTCTATCAGCACTCGCAGCCGCTTGTGCTTCCCTGAGGTTTATACAAAGTGAACCTTTTTTGGCCCTTTCCTGAAAGAAATCTTGGTCTATAAATTAAGAAGCTTTCCAGGAAATGTGACAAATATCCCCTCATCGGTACTGACCTCCTGGGCTTGGTCATGGAGCCCACGAAGAGAAGTCTTTCCCCATTAGTGAAAGGAACTAGAAAGCTGGGTATCTCTTCTCCGGGTGTTTAGGGAAGAAGGTTCAATTCGTGGGACACGGTGACGTCACCGCAGCGTGAGAAAGGGTTTGGGGAAGAGTTTGAGAGATGATGGGACAGGAGGGGAAGAGAGCAGGAGACCAGCATGCTCACATCCTTCCTGGCCTTCACAAGCTCTGAGGAACCAGCGTTAAAACACCCACTGAACCCACCGTGACAGGAACAGTCCCTTTGCGAGCCATCGTTAACCACCCCCGTTTTCAGCCCAGCAGCACCAGCTGGAGGAGCAGAGGCTCTTCTCCAGGCAGAACAACAACCCTTTTTGCCTCTCTTTTTCCCCCACAATCACATCCCTCTCAAAGCCTGGACGAGGCCAACGCCGCTGCTAAACCAACCCTGGGGGCCAAGAGCGCAGCAGAACTTGCGCTTCTTCCTCTCAGCTCCTTTGATGGAGGCAGATGGTCCAGTAAGAGCAACACCCTCTCCCTCGTGTGAGCTGGGAGCTGGCAGAGAAACCACTGGTTCTAGGAAATCTCAGCAGCTCAAAACACAAAGGAGCAGATAGTGCAAAGATAGGATAACTCAGGCTTGGGGGGAAAACCACAGGATTCATTTCTCCCTCTGGGACAAGCAGCCAAGGAGACGGCCTGGTGCATGCTCTTTTTCAGGTTTGTTTGGGTGGGTTTTTTTTACTGGATATATATTTATCTTCTTCTTCTTTTAATCCCCTCAGACTGCCAGGCAAAGCACCATCCTTCTGTAAGAGGCTTCAGCACTTGACAGTTTCTTAAGGCTTTGTGTATTCCTAAAGCTCTTCTGCTTCCCGGTTCGTCTGCTCCAGCTCTCGGGGTTTTCTAAACCAGGGCTGGTTTCCAGCAAGGGAGCTCGGGGCAGCAAGAATAAAAGCAGACTCGCAGCCAGAATTGATCCTTGACTCCCTCAAAACGAGCTCGGTGCCACTTTTCTTTACCCTCTCCATCCCCATATTCTTTTTACTGGGATGCAAACCCCTTTGAGGGCATCTGAGGCCCCTCCCAGCACCCCCAAATCTGCAACAGTGGGCCTGGAAACTTGACCCTGCTTCTAAAATAACCCCCAAAATAACCCAAAACTATCTTCACCAAATAATGAAGACAGGAAACCACGAGTGGTTTCACCCATCATAAGCAAAGCTGTTAAAAAACCCCAAAACACAAAACAACCCACCCTGCAATGACCCAAGATGGGTCATTCTGAACAACCTGGCCATTTTCTGTCTCCCACCACACCCCAAGGTGTCACCTCGCTTCTCAGAGCATCACCATATCAGTATCCAGGTAATAAGTTTGCTCACAGTGATGAATTCTTCTCATTTTGCTGTTATTGGAAACCCTACCCCGCAGCCAAACCTCCCTCTTAAACTACCTTGCTAAGAGACAGCAGAGGAGGAACTTCTTTGGGACCTTCATCTCAAGGGAACCAGGAATCATAGAATGGTCCAGGCCAGAAGGGACCTCTAGGGTTATCTAGTGGCTTGGGTTGGAAGGGACCTTAAAGATCATCCAGATCCCACCTCCCACCAGACCAGGTTGCTCCACACCCCCTCCAACCTGGCCTTGAACCCCTCCAGGGATGGAGCAGCCACAGCTTCTCTGGGCAACCCAGGCCAGGGTCTCACCACCCTCATACCAAAGAAGTTCTTCCCCACATCTCATCTCCATCTCCCCTCTTTTCAGTGTCAAACCCTTCCCCCTTGTCCTAGGGGTCCCCTCCCTGATCACAAGTCCCTCCCCAGCTTTCCCGGAGCCCCTTTAGGGACTGGAAGGGGCTCTAAGGTCCCCCTGGAGCCTTGTCTTCTCCACGTTGAACCTCCCCCCCAACTCTCTCAGCCTGTCACCACTCCAGGAGAGAACCTGGGAGCTCTGAAGCCTCCCTGATGCCCCTGAGAATTCAACACCTATCCACCAGTGACTGCATTTCTCCCATTCCCTGGTCCTCCATATCTATCCTCTCTTTCTCCCTGTGGTCTACCATCACATGCCCATGAAGGAAGATGCTAAGGGAAACATTCATGTGTAAGAAACCTTGATTTCACACTGAGATATAAACCCACCACACAATCTGATATCTCCTCCCCAGCAGAGGAAGTCCACCAAGAGGGACCTTCCAAATGCCAAAAGGAGGAGCCAGAAGTAGCCACTTCCTGCTTCTGCCTAAAAACACAGAGATGGAGCTGAGACAGAACATCAATCCTCAGATACAGCTCAACAGAGAAAATCATGGGGCTTCCTTTCTCCCCATATCGCTCAGGTGACATCATGGGTCACACAACCCTCTCCCTCCCCATGGAAATCCTTGCCCTTGACCCACATCCAGCTCCTTGGCCAGCAACTCCTTTCATCACCAACTCCTCTCACCCTGCCTTCCTCAAGGAACACACAGGACAGGGACATCCAGTCAAGGAAATCACATCAGTGGAGCTCCAGACATTGCCACCATGGTCTGGAGAGGACACTGATGCACAGTGGTGTTCTATCTCACTCCCACCATCGTCACAGGACGCATCTCATCTACAGCCAGTAGGAAAGGAGCATTTCCAGAGCATTCCCAACAGAAGAAGCAACACATAAGAAGATACATGGGCAAACAACTTCAAGAAGTCATAGAATCATATAGGTTGAAAGAGATCCTTGGGATCATCAAGTCCAACCATCAGCCCCACTCTACAAGTTCTCCCCTACACCAGATCCCTCAACACCACATCTCAACCACTCTCAAACACAGTCAGGGATGGGGACTCCACCNTGCTGAGGACAGGGGGACAATCACCTCCCTACTGCTGCTGGTCACACTATTCTTTATGCAAGCCAGGATGCCCTTGGCCTTCTTGGCCACCTGGGCACACTGCTGGCTCATGTTCAGCCCCTTGTCACCCAGCACCCCCAGGGCCTTTTCTGCCAGGCAGCTCCAGCCACACTGCCCCAAGCCTGGAGCCAGCCATGGGGTTGGGGTGGCCCAAGGGCAGGACCTGGCACTTGGCCTCGTTGAAGCCCATGCCATTAACATTGGCCCATCCATCCAGTCTATCCCAGTCCCTCTGCAGAGCTTCCCTGCCCTCATGCAGATCAAGACTCCCACCCAACTTACTGTCATCTGCAAACTCACTGATGGTGTTTTCTATATAAATGAAGATATTAAAAAGGAAAGGCCCCAATACTGAGCCCTGAGGAACCACTTGTGACCGGCCGCCAGCTGGATTGAACTCCATGTCATGTCCCAGCATAAAAAGACCCCAAGGAAACACCAAAAAAAACCCCAGCAGAGTTGGGCAGATCCCTTCCTGAAGTTGTCTCTCTCTGGCAACTGTGGAGAAAGGTGGGATGACTAATTCTCCTCCTTCAGCAGCCGAGCGAGATGGTGAGACACAGCTCACCCTGACAATAGGGCACAACAGATGCAAGATGATTTTATGGTAAATGAAATTTGTATCCACTAACACAATGCTGAGAAACAGGAAAAACACGCAAAGGATTTTACGCCGAGGGTGTGCCTTAACTCCCCACACGGCCAGGGGTGGAGTATTCATCTGCAGAGCCCTGCACGTCGAGAGACTCGGTACCATACCGTGCTTCTGGGACCCCGACAGAAGAAGTGAGGTCATCTTCTCATCTTCAAAAACATCCCAGCTTTTCACTTCTATAAAACCACTGGAATTTGTTGCCTTCGTTCCCCACCCCAGTCAGAAGAAAATCCCGCTCCGGCAAATATATTTCCCAGCAAGAGTGGTCAGAGCCTGGACTGAGCTGCCCAGGGAGGGGGTGGAGTCCCCATCCCTGACTGTGTTTCAGAGTAGATTGGATGTGGTGTTGAGGGATCTGGTGTAGGGGAGAACTTTGTAGAGTGGGTCAGATGGTTGGACTTGATGATCCCAAGGGTCTCTTCCAACCTGAATGATTCTGTGATTTAGGTGGAGAAACCAGCCAAGTTCTTCACGCTCACGCTGCTAATGAGAATTATTACTGAGTTGTAGGAGCTTGGAAGGACCTTCAGGGACCATTTGGTCCAACCCCCTGCCAAAGCAGGGTCACCCACAGCAAGCTGGACATGAGCACGTCTAGGTGGGGTTTGAAGATCTCCACAAAAGAAGATACTCAAAATTGACTTCAAGGTTGGTTGTTTGGGGTTTTTTTATCGTTATTTTGGGAGGTTCTCCTCCCCCTCTCCTCTGCCCTGGTAAGACCCCATCTGGAATATTGTCTCCAGTTCTAGGCCCCTCAGTTCCAGAAGGACAAGGAACTGCTGGAGAGAGTCCAGGGCAGGGCTACCAAGATNCCAGGGAGGGTGTGGAGTCTCCTTCTCTGGAGACATTCCAACCCCGCCTGGAGGCGTTCCTGTGTGACCTGCTCTGGGTGTTCCTGCTCCAGCAGGGGGATTGGACTGGAGAAGCTTTCAAGGTCCCTTCCAATCCCTGACATTCTGGGATTCTGTGAAATGGCTTTTTCCCAAAAGTTTATTTAAATTTCAGAACCATCCCTTATTTTTCCAAGTAGCTCCTCCATGTATGAAACCTACCGCCTCCTCCCAGAAGGACAACAAGTAGAGAGATGAAATCAAACTGCTGCTCCACTCCAGCAGGTAAACAATAAACCTAAGAAAGCCAAGATAGGAAGAATTCATGGTATCTCTTTTTCCAACCATTACACCTTCTAAATCCATTACCCTTCCAACAGTTACACTGGACCTTCAGGCAGGAAAGGTTTCTCAGATGGGTTCATTAACTGAGAAGAACATCATCTCCAACAACTAAAAGCCCCATGTTCATTGGTCAACATAAAACACTCTGAAGACCCTAAAAAAGCCAGGGAAATACTATAGCCATCTCCTTGCTCGCTAATTTGTGGCCACCATCTGCCAGAAAGTGATTAAATGCCAAAGAACCTAATTAACACAGCTAGGGGTGCTGTAGCCTTAATTACACCAAGCTCATACTCAACAGCAGGCTTGTACCAAGGAATCATGGAAGGGTTCAGCTTGGAAAGGACCTCAAAGATCATCCAGTTCCACTGCTGTTCATGTATCCATCCCTACCACCGTGTCCTCCTCCCTTCCAAAGCAAGCACCCCCAGCAACGCTCAAGGAGAAAAGTCAATTCAAAGAAGGCACTTAGCTCTTTTCAAAGTGAACGTCTCAACTGGAAGTAAAGGTGATGGATGATCTTCTAGTCCATGGCACGGTTGAGAAAACACTACTGCTCCACAACCCTTCCTTCTCCTACTCCAAACTTGCTACCCAGCTCCACGTAGTGTTACCAAGGCGAGGCTGACCTAACCCAGCTGATGAGTTAATTGGTAGCAGGGGTGATTCGATTCTGCCTGCAGCTAGACCATGTGTCCCTGTGGCCAAGATCTCCTGAGGAACCATCTGTGCAGGAACCAATGCAAATCAGTTCGCTTTGGGCAGCAGTTTCACTACGGGGTTCACTTGACTTCTCGTTTTCCAACTGCGTAATTGAACCCTGGATGAAAACACTGCTCTGAGCTTGGTGACTCCAGGGATGTTCTTGTCTGCAGGGGTGTGTGATAGGGTGGATGGGCCACACCTCCAGCGAGGCTTTTTTCCCCCAAGCTTTTGGACTTCTGAAACAAAGCTACAGGTCACCTGCTGACGGAGCCTGGCTTGGCAGACTTTTGGTAATTACAGAATCCCAGAATGCTATGGGGTTGGAAGGGACCTCTGGAGATCAGCTAGCCCAACCCCCTGCCCAAAGCAGGTCCACCCACAGCAGGTCCCACAGGAAGGTGTCCAGGTGGGGTTTTCCAGAGATGGAGACACCACCACCTCTCTGGGCAGCCTCTTCCAGGGAGCTGCCACCCTCACAGGAAAGAAGTTCCTCCTCATCTTGAGGTGGAAGTTCTCATGTTCCAGCTTGTGCCCGTTCCCTCTTGTCCCATCACTGGGCACCACTGGAAAAAGCCTGGCCCCATCCTCCTGACACCCACCCTTGAAGCATTTCTAGGTGTTGATCAGATCCCCCCTCAGCCTTCTTTTCTCCAGACTCAAAAGACCCAAGTCCCTCAGCCTTTCCTCACCAGAGAGATGCTCCAGGCCCCTCATCATCTCTGTGGTCCTCTGCTGGACCTTCTCCAGCAGTTCCCTGTCCTCCTTGAACTGGAGAGCCCAGAACTTGTCCCAGGATGCCAGATGGTGCCTCCCCAGGTCAGAGCAGAAGGGCAGGATGACCTCCCTCAACCTGCTGGTCATTCCCTTCACGCGTATTAATTATAGACGCGTTCAGAAACAACCCACCAGCGTTTCAAGAGTTGCATCTTCTGGTGCTAATTCTGAAGGCCTCCTCGGTGACAGAGGACACCTGCAGACAGGCAAGATAAGACTGAATATCTTGACTGCATAGCTCTGATGTGGGAAGCAGCAGTGATTTATGGACTGAGACTGTCCAGATTTGTGTCAATTAAAAGAGTTCCAGTAATTAGTGCTCTTCCCACCACAGAAAGGGTAATTAATTGCTCCAAGTTCTTGCAGGCACCTGCAGAAGCTTGGTCATTGCCTAAATTGGCTGATAAGGAGATTTAGCTTCCAGGTGAAAGTGAAAACTCTGATTAATTCCTCTGAGTTAATTGATAACTGAAGCAATCCACCTGGAACTGACTGTTAGCTGGTTTCCTGGGGTTATTAGGTGGTTTTCATCAAAAGAAAATAAAAGACTCTCCACTTAAATAAATAAATTGCAAATAGGGTAGGATGAATGTTTTGAATCCATCCCTCTGGCCAAAACCAGAACAGGTAGTACATAAAGCCAGGCTTCAGCTCTGCTCCAGACAGTCTAAAGCTGACTGAAATGAAGAAAAAGGTTTCTTTATCTCCTGGATATTTAACTTGTTTTCCCTTCTGCAGCACGGTATGATGGCCAGTGCTCTTACAACAGAAAATCTGTGAGGCTTTTGATCTCCCAACACATCCTTGAAGAGCACTAGAAAGTTCAAAACATTCTCTAATATCAAAGTGGGCTCTTCTCCCACCTGATTTTTAAAGGCACAACAGTCACAGAATCCCAGAATCTCAGGGATTGGAAGGGACCTTGAAAGCTCCTCCAGTCCAATCCCCCTGCTGGAGCAGGAACACCCAGAGCAGGTCCCACAGGAACGCCTCCAGGCGGGGTTGGAATGTCTCCAGAGAAGGAGACTCCACACCCTCCCTGGGCAGCCCCTGCCAGGGTTCCCTCACCCTCACCATGAAGAAGTTTTTCCTCATATTTCAGTGGAATCTCCTCTGTTCCAGCTTATATCCATTGCCCCTTGTCCTGTCATTGGGTGTCACTGAGAAGAGCCTGGCTCCATCCTCCTGACACTCACCCTTTACAGATTTATATCCATTAATAAGGTCACCCCTCAGTCTCCTCTTCTCCAAGCTCAAGAGACCCAGCTCCCTCAGCCTTTCCTCCTATGGGAGATGCTCCACTCCCTTCATCATCTTGGTAGCCCTGCCCTGGACTCTCTCCAGCAGTTCCCTGTCCTTCTGGAACTGAGGGGCCCAGAACTGGACACGAGATTCCAGATGGGGTCTTACCAGGGCAGAGGAGAGTCCACAGTTACAGTGTAAGTGTCCATTCACACTGCCCTCACTTTAAATCAGTTCAAAACCGAATGATTTCTGTTCTGGAGAAGCCCAAAGGTTTGATCTCTTTGCTTTCAAGGAAGTGACTGGGAAGAAGGTGAAACAGGATGACACTAATTTTAGGAGAATGCTGCAGTTTTGCAAAATCAGAGCACTATGCACCTTTGAGAGTAACAAACTAAAACCATCTTTGATTCAGCCTTTAAAAAAAACAAGCAGAAAGCTGGAAGAAGTGGAGTTGGTGGGAATCCCATGGGAAGAAAATGCAAGTCTCTTCCCAAATTCCTTAGGTTTGAAGACATAAATCATTCATCCCCAGCTGAGCTAACTCACAGCTCTGAATCAGACAACGTGTTTCCCCTGTCCTCATTAATTAGCGTCAGATGAACATGTCAGGACAAACACAAGTTCTTCAGAACCTGCAATTTACTTTTATTTGGAAAAATAGCCTCCTTTGACCTACCAAACCCCCCCTTTTCCCTGCTAGGAAAATATATTAACCATCTTCATGTTGGGCAGCTTTGGTGAGAGGTCCCCATAACTGTTCCTGGGATGAGCAGACCAAGTGTCCTGCGTATTTGTGGTGACTAACGGTCAGCAAAAACCATGGGGTCAGTGAGAGGAGCAACAAGATTCAGCCCAAGACGAGAGACACCTGAATTGAGGTGTGAGTAAAATGCCTGAGCTCCCACCAGAAGCACCTAAGATCTGATTGATGCAGGTGATGAAGGTTGGAGAGCATTTTGTTCACCCTCTGGATGCTTGACCACCCAGATTAGACCTCTACCAGCTGATGAGAACTCTGATGCTGACCACACAGGGAGACACCAGTGCATATCTACGTGGACACTGACCATGTGGACCCAAATCCCACCCAGTGTGTCCTTCATAGTAACTTAAAATTCTCACCAGGGTGCTGGATCGGGACCACGGTGGGAAGTCCTGCCTTCTCAGCCTAAACTTCTCTCATCTCATCCTCAGTTGTCTTCTGCTTTCCACTGGTACCCTCTCCTCTTTCAGTCTGGCACACGTGAAGGTGAAGAGCGGTCTTCAGGTGAAAGTCCTATTATATTTTGCCCTACAAACCAAGAGGGAACACACGTTGCCTATAGGTCTCAACACCAACAGCCTGGGAGGTCTGCAACCAAAAGCCACCCCTCTTTTGGTCATGAGAAAGGCTGAGGTGGCAGAAAGGTGACCTTCTCTGAAGTCTCCCTTTGCTGGAAGAACCTAGGAATACGTAACACCAATCAGCATTTGCTCATTGCAAGTTTGCTGATGACACCAGACTGGGAGGAGTGGCTGACACACCAGAAGGCCGTGCTGCCATCCAGGGAGACCTGGACAGGCTGGAGAGNAAGGCTGAGGGAGCTGGGTCTCTTCAGCTTGGAGAAGAGGAGACTGAGGGGGGACCTCCTGAATGTTTATAAATCTGTAAAGGGTGAGTGTCAGGAGGATGGAGCCAGGCTCTTCTCAGTGATGTGACCCAGTGACTGGGTGCAAGCTGGAAAAGAGGAGATTCCACTTAAATATGAGAAAAAACTTCTTCATGGTGAGGGTGAGGGAACCCTGGCAGGGGCTGCCCAGGGAGGGTGTGGAGTCTCCTTCTCTGGAGACATTCCAACCCCGCCTGGAGGCGTTCCTGTGTGACCTGCTCTGGGTGTTCCTGCTCCAGCAGGGGGATTGGACTGGAGGAGCTTTCAAGGTCCCTTCCAATCCCTGAGATTCTGGGATTCTGTGAAGAGCATCTTCCAGCCCTTTCCCACAAATCCTGTGTCCCACCACCGTGGGAGAAATTGTCTTCCACCTGAGGCATTATTGATTGGCACCTATTAATTATCGCTGGCCAAAATAATTATGCTGGGCTCCTGGGCTGGGCTCCTAGGAGCTGGGCTCCTTCCTACATGGTCATATCCTGCCTCCTGAAGCTCTCCCAGAAAAACAAAACCCATACCTAAAGTTGGTGCTGGAGTTTGCTTTGGAGGCGGGTACGTGTCAGGAATGAGATACGGCCGAGAGCACTCTTATTTGCTGAAAAAAAAACCCCACCAAAACAACCAGCCCCCCCAAGAGCTGGATAGGGGAAGTCAAACCCACCAGCTGAAATCACTTCATTTCTTCAAATTTGCCAATTCTTAGCAGAAACATCACAGGCTTCATCTAAAAGCGCTGCCGCCGGTGAATGCCATCGCGTCCGACATGGACCGAGGTTCTTTCACCCCCGGGGCCGAGGTTTGAAAAGAGATATTTTTCCCTTTGGAGATGCCAAGTTTCCTCAGCAGATTTCACCCCCACCTTACCCCCAGCTACTTTCACAAAAGGGTTAAAAAAACCACCCCCAAAACCCACCCAAACCCCACAACAAAAAAAACCCCAAACCCTAAACGGATCCCGTAGCGTCTGCAAATGTAAAGAATGAGCTGAATGTGAAGAAATGAACCATGGTCTTTATGTCCCAGTTACAGCCAGTGCAAACATCGCCCCTAATCCCTCTTGTCGGAGGGGACTGGGGAAGGGAGAGGGTTAGATCCCACTGGGAACATTTTGTCTCTCTCCATCTACACTCGAGATCACTTTTTTTTGGGGTGGGGGGTGTAATAAGATTGAGTTGTATTAAGAAGCCTGTGGATAAGGTAAAGCTGGGAGTACTGGGA
>VZTM01019075.1:0-21244 GCA_013400555.1 Jacana jacana
TCAGTCTGGAGAAGGGAAGGCTCAGTGAAGATCTTAGAGCAGCCTTCCAGTGCCTAAAGGGGGCCTACAGGAGAGGTGGGGAGGGACTCTTTATGAGGGAATGGAGCAATAGGATGAGGGGTAATGGTTTTAAGAAATCATTGGGAAGATTTAGATTAGATCTCGGGAAGAAATTCTTTCCTGTGAGGGTGGTGAGGCACTGGAACAGGCTGCCCAGAGAAGCTGTGGAAGCCCCATCCCTGGGAGTGTTCAAGGCCAGGCTGGATGGGGCTTTGAGCAACCTGCTCTAATGGGAGGTGTCCCTGCCCATGGCAGGGGGCTGGAGCTAGAAGATTAAGGTCTCTTCCAACCCAAACCATTCCATGGTAAGGGGTCAGAAAATGGGAAAATGACAATGTGATCAACCCTGAACAGAAGGGATGGCAGGAAAAACTGATTTCCTAAGTGGAAAGAAAAATCACAGAGAAGATGTAAAAATCAAGTCTGCATGTTTGGGCATCAAACAAGGCCTTGTAAAACAGATAACCTTTGCTGTTACCTCAGATAAACCTCATTCCACTAAAAGGCATGATAAAAGCAAACCCTGTTTTCCAGCACTTACCCGTGGCAGCTCGTGGTACCAGCTGAAGACGTCTATGCCAATAAGTGAGAACACCCGGGCCAGCGGTGGCAGAATCTGTTTGGTAATGTAGTAGGTAGCATTGAGCCTCAGGTTGGGATCCTGCAGGACTTCAATGGGCCGCCTCACCAGCTGGATGAGGGGCAGCCCAGGCATGCCGCACACAATGACGTAGGGCACTCGCTCCCCAACTCGTGGCTCAGAGCGACGGTCATAGGCAAGCATTCTCCTGTTTGAAAACAAGGCTTTGTCATGCACCCAGAGACAAATTCATCGTTACTCTGTTTTTTGGTAAACTTCCGCATCTGATTACATTAGCAGCTCCCCAGACCACTGACGCTACTGTCAGTTAGGAAGCACAGGACCAACTGGTTTCAGTTGTGTTTCATGATCAGACTCAAGTTTTAGAGCTCGGAATACAAGCCCTAAAGATATGTTCTGTTTCGGGTCACTTGGATCTGCACGTAGGTTTCTTTCTAGCTACTTCTTCCTTAAAGAAGTATTTTAATAAGAGCACCCAGGCTATTAAAAAGATCTCATGTACCCAGAAAGCAAAGGAGAATTCAATTTGAAGCAGGCATCAATCCAGGACTTGAATTTTATTTTCTCTAAAAAGCACGGCTTTTATATTAGCGAAGGGGCAAAACGTGCCAGCTCACACTATCTGTTACTGATCAACACCATCAACAGGGTGAAATACTAACTTTAAGTAAGGTACCTTTTAAAAAGTGAAACGTGATGCCTGCATTTCACAGCACTGAGTCATGACTATTACAGTTTGTTACATACCCAATGTCCGTCTTGGAGAGCCGAGCACTTGTACAAAACCCAAAGCCTAAGTAAGAGCAGTGAACACACCGTCACAGCATCCGGACAAGAGACTCTACTCTTGAACAGGTCTGGCTCTTTCCAGGACTACAAAATGACTTTCTAGGACTATCTGATGTCTGATCTCTCTTCAGACAGAGAAGAAAATCAGAACCAACTGCTGCAACAGCATCTGAAGGAGACATCTCACTGCTTCCCATAACTTGGCAGTGCAAAGGTCAAGAGAAAAAATAGTTATGATTAGCACTTCTTAATCTCCTTACCTGGTGATTTCCAGGGCCGGAACGCAGGATCCCGGTCTGTAAGCTGAGCTCCCTCTGTACTCTTTCGCAAAGATGAAGTCCTGCATGCTGGCTTTTCCTTCTAGTAGCTTCATGCATTGATTTTGAACATACTGTTTGATCTGACTTATGTCCCGTGTTTCAAATAGCAGCTTGATAGAACACTCAAGTATCTTTACAACCAAAGGAGAAAGGTGAGAAAAACATGTATGCTTAACCAAAAAATAATTCACTTCAAGTAATTGAGTAAATGAGGTGGGAATGTTAACACACTGATTAGAAAATGTATCAGTTGTGAACTACAAGGTTAATATAATATGACAACAGCTTGCACTTTCTTCCACTCAAAGACATTCAAACACACGTTACTGGACAATTGTTTCCTCAGTTTGACACGTCTCCCATGACGTTATCCATACTCTGCCACTCACACTGTTTCAACAATTCCAGATGTTTTCCAGGGTACGAGAGAAGATGCTTTTTCATCATCTAAAATATCTGCCCTGACTTTCTGCACGATTGGCTTGACTAAGAACACGAGCCTGTTCTTGTTAATCCCCCAATATACAGCTTAAAATAAACAGGCAAGGAAGTTTATTTTCAATGAATTCTTAGCTAAGCTAGATTTATGTGAGTTATTTAGCAGACACATTGGTGTGCCCCACTCATCCTGCAGTAGTACTTACTTCCAGTTGAAGTTAACTGGATCAAGAATGATCTTCTAGAGTACTTAAATGGGGCTGAGGGCTTCGCATGGGGTTTTTAGGGGCTGAAAGGTAGTAGTTAACATGGAAAGTGCGAGGCCTTCTAATGCTGTGCAAGATCTTCAACTTATCTTTCAAATGGCTCATACCAGAAAAACAGATGGAGTCTGTCTCAGACAACTCACAAGGACTAGAAACTCTGAGAAAGGACAAATACGCAACGAAATAACAGAATAGAACAATTTCATTCAGGAAGAAACACACGAGTGTTTTACCTTGGAAACAGCAGGGCAGGAGTCCCTTCGGACTGTCTCTATGCCTTTTGCATCAAATACTGGGTCCTTCTGCTCCAGTGTTTCATACATGTAGCCCACATACCTCTTCTTAGTTTGCAGGACACAGGGCAAGTAGACCTGGAACATTTAGAAAGAAGATAACCCAATGTGGTGTGTGTTGAGAAAGTAAGGTGGCTCGGAGCAAAGACAGTTTCTGCTCTGCCTCGCTGCTGTTTTTTTTGGTTTTGTTTTGTTTTGAATCATTAAACCCAATGAACTAGATCAAAGATTTGTTAAAGGATGGCTGAGAAGGATGGGATTTGGTGGTTTTCCATTCTTAAATCACTTTATATTTCCTCTAGCTGTAAAGGTTACATAACCTGAGGCTGGGATGAAAAGTGACCCAAGTATGATTTGGTTTGAGTACCTTTACTTTTCCAGACCGCATCTATCAGCGTTTGTAATGCAACTACATTATCTCTTTCTTTAAAAGAACAATTTCATTTTAAACACAGAGAAGAAAACTTTCCCAGCAAAAGTAGCAGCTTTGATCTTTCTGTTTTCTAACGTCATCTAATGATGAGGTGCCTAAAATCAGTATCTTGATCTGGGGTAGGTATGCTCTTTAAACACCTACGCTTGGAGAACAATTTCCTTGTGAACAGATTTTTAGGGTACGTGGTCTCTTATTTCATTCTTGGTTCTGTCAATATTCCCCGACCACTTTTTAAAGAAAGAAAGGGGACCAGTTTCTTCCCAGTATTACTAGGATAACACCACATCTTCCTGGATCTCATGGAAGAGGGAGCAGCAAGTGTAGCTTGCCTCAGGCTGAAGAAGGTCCTGCACTTACGTGTCCCGCTTCTCCCACAGTTCCTCCAGCTTGGAGGCATTTTGCCCTACCAGTGCTAAGGAAGCTGCCCTCAGAGAGCACTCAGTACTTTGACCCACAGGTGAATAAGGGCACTTGAGTGAAGCCCTCTGACATCTCAAGTGTATCCTTGCACCTAGCATTTTTTTCTGGCTAACTACTCCTTCAGCTTAATGACACAGAATTGCCTCAAACTGGGAAGGGTCCCTGTATATTAGTCAGGGAGAAGTCGCTGTGCCTTCCACAGGTATCCGGACTTTTCTTGCTAATATTAATCTACTGTATTTTCCATGGAAAATGACAATTGGCTTACAAATTGTGGTTAAATCTGTGGAGTCAGGTGTGTGCTTGGAAAATACTCAGAGCACCTGCCCTGATTGCTGATGACTTTCCAATGATAAACCTCCACCAGCATTAGTATCGCATTGCTTTGCTCTTTTAGAAAAGGTTTATTGTCATTAATACTTCTTCCAAAAGCCTACTGAAAATATTTTTGACATATTTTTTTATTTTATATGTATATGTATCACACAGACATATCCTGAGGTGTGCTAAAGCTTGCTGAAGAATAAATAGCAGGCTTGCAATTAATGCACTGGAATCCCTTCAAGGGAGGGTGTACGTTTTCTGTTCCGAGGTGCACACATGGATCTGATTGTATGTATATAATAAAAAACCCGAGGGAGACATTTCCAAAAACTGATGAGGCAGGAATTCCAAGTTGCCTGGTGCTGCCTGCCCCACAGCCCAGCAGGCATCCTCCTGTGAAAGCAGGAATATGTCTTTTTGTTGTTCGTGCTGCAGAGCTCGTCTGACAAGGTCCCTGAGGCATTAAGGGACTTGCAGGATGCTCACAGCAGCAGCACAGCACGGACTGTCGTACATCCTTATGCTACCCCAGTGTCCAGAAAAGTCTTGCATCCTCACAATTTATTAGTATTATTTTTTTTAAGGATACCAATGTTTTCACCCAACATGCTTGAAGCAAAATATTTTCTTTTTACCTTTTCAAACTTCAGTTTAACAGGTTTGGGGTTTGTTGCTGTTACAGCTTCAGCAATTTCTTGACCAATCTTAAAAGACTGCTCCTTTGTGGCTCCTTTCAAGAGTACAAACATGCTACAAGAAATCAGACAGAAGTAAGCACAGAGCTGTTTAACATAGTTCCTCAAACTTATAAGCTGTAGTTTCCTGGTGACAAAGCAGGGACGTTGTTATCAATTCTGTTCCCTTCCTTCAGCTAGAAAAGCCAAAAGCCTGAGAAACTTCAGTGTTTAGTGTGAGATCAGGGAAGGCAAAGCATGAGAAATGCTGTGACTCTCCGCTGAGGCGGGGAACAAGGGAGCTCCCAGGCACTGCAAAGCTTGAGTTCCCAGAGGAGAGCTGTAAAGAGCTCTGGGTAGGCCCTTTTTCCCCCTCATTCTGGGCAGCAATAGGTTTTTACTTCCCTTCTCCAACAGTTGTGTGTGTGTGAAGCTACTATGAATTTAGTACCTTTGAAATTTCAAGTCTTCCATCAAATCTGGCTGAAATCAGTCACTGGATTCACAGGTTATTAAAGGAAGGACAGCCAGAGAAGCTTTGTTTCCCACTGCTGAAAAATTACCCAAGCCTAGCACCAGACAGGGATACGCCTAGAGCCTGGCTATTATTTAGATGAAAGATTGACTGAGAAGGGATATATTTATATGATGTATTTCTGACAGCGCCGTCTTATCTTTGTATGCTTTGGTGGCTGCTTCTGAATTCTATCCACTTTTGGAGCTTAAAATAGTGCCTTCCTCTGAGTATCGATGTGCAATGATTACTATATTATAAATACTCTATTTTCCAAAAAAAAAAAAAAAAGGCATCAGAAACAGGCACAAAAATACTCATTCCATAACTAAAACTTGCATTAATTCACACCTGAAAAAAATATTACTTTCCCCCCTTTTTCTGTTCCACATTATTTTCAAAAGAAACCTTCGAAGTCCTAAAAGAAACTCCAAGAAAATAGCTATTATTTACTTTGCAAGACAGCAAGCAACATCTCAAAGAGGGTCCCTATACTCTTTTCACTATCATAAATTCCCCTTGTTGAGACAAAAGAAAAATATATCTATGAAGAACTGTTATGATTTTAATCAATTGTAAGAACCAGACCATTAATTACCTGTCAGTGTCACCGTACACGACGTGAGCACCCCATTTTTTTGTATCATTCACCAGTTTTATAGCCCGCTCCAATGTTTCTCTGGCTTTGTGCACAATGCTGTCCCCAACCTGCAAAGTTAAAGATAGATTGAAAATCTTTATTCTGTTGCTAAACCAAACACTGGCTCTTGGTAAACACTCTAACCTTGCTTGATCCGTTTATGAAAATTACTATATTGAGACAATATGATTTTCTTTCATGGTTTAAACACATATAATAGATGTTTGCTTACATTACCCCAAAATAGCAATAATCTAAGAAAGAGTGATCAGAAATTATTAATGAAACTAAAGAAAATTTTGGTTTAAACTTCTTTGGGCATATCAAAAGTGTAAGAAGCAAGACAAGATCGCTTAGAATAATCTTCTCTGCTGATTCTTCCATTTATGAAAAGTGTGAAAGACCATGTTTTATTTTATTTCCATGGTTAGGACTGTCATCCAATCCACCTTTAGAGAGAGTTCTAGAGAAATGCCAACTCCAACTGCTCTTTAATGGGAAGAAGTAGAAAAATAAGCCTTTTTTTTCCTTTTTTTCTTTTTTTTTTTTTTTGTTACAAAGAAAAAGGATCACAAATAAATTCCAAGTTTCTGATTTTCAGTCCTACAAATAGAAACAGCCTGTATGAAGGTATTTAGATAAAATATGTTTACATAATAATATACAATATTAATATATGACTATACAATATTAATAATACCTTTTCCACAATTTTTTCTGCATTTTTTCCTGCAGCCCTTACCTCAAAGCATGGCATTCTTCCAGAAAAGTTAGCAGCAGTATAACCAAATGTAAAATTAGCTATATATTTAAGACCCAACTGACGAGCTTCAAGCATTCGAGTTACAGCCTTGTCGTGCTTATAGGCCTTCATTGACTGTTTCACCATTATCCTAGTCTTCAAGATTTCTTCTAGCATTCTTGGCAACACACCCTTTCTTACTGAAGGCTGCCATAAAGGGAACAAAGGGAAAAAAAAATATGTCAAAAAGCCCAGCTTAAACAGTTAGGACTAAAAGCAAAACCCAGAACTGTTAAGACAACAAATTAATTAGCAAGATGCCCTAGGCACCGACTGTTTGGTTCTTCCCACAAACATTACAAGCAACCTAGAATACAGACAAAGCACTTCAGGGCGGGGTAAACAGCTTTTTGTTCTTTGTTTTCATCAGACCTGCTCCTGCAATATTTAGATAACCTTATTAACCCAAACAGGACTTACATTTAACTGTCAACTCTCAAGGTGTTAAAGGAATGTTATCTTTTAGAAATTCTGCAAATACTCTGTACTTAAAGTTTTTGTTTTACATTAAATACATGTATGCTGCTGCTTGGCTAATTATTTGTAAGAGCTCCAGGCCATATTTATTAATTCATTACAAATCAGCCAGCAGTACACATGACATAAAAGGAGAACAATAGAAAGCAAGTCGGGGAGTTTCATCTCCTGAAGGATGACTTTTTCTAGGAAAGCATTCTGCTATACAGACAGCAGAAGAACCAAGTGTTACACACAGATAATTACTCTTTGATCCCCAAACTGCACAAGTAAACTACAGTTTAATTATAGATGAAATAAGCCTTCAGTATAAAAGAAAGCACAAGGATGACATTTTATTTCCTGAACTGCCGGAAGTTCAGCACTCTGACAAATATCAAAAACCACAAATGAGAGACTGAACCTCCCCCTTCTGTCTGCTCTTAATGGAGCAAAACATGAACTACAGCATCAATTTGATCTTCAGCTAGTCAGCCAGCAGGAAGTGAAAATGCCTGTCACAGAGCACTAATATTACCTTGACGAAAGCTACTCCACTGGGTGACACTGTGATATCATGCCTAATCTGGTAAAGTAAGTCAGGAGGTACTCTGAGAGATGTACAGCCAAATTTGAACGCGTCGTATCTAATAAAGAGAAAAATTAAATATGAAGACAATTCCCTCATTTACAGCCCGATCAAGCAAAAGCAGCAACTCATTTTAAAATGCTGGTAATGCCAGCAAAGATAGAATCTTATATAACCTCAGGTATACAAGAAACATCCAGTCAGTTAAAATTTCTTAACTACACACAAAAGGCTCTAAGAATAAAGCGGTAATAAATGGCCCAATTCCATCACCTGCATCATTTATCAGTCCTGTTCCGTGCTAATGCCTCACTTCCCCATGCTGGGCTGGTGGAGACATGCATTCATGCCGTAATCCCCGATGGGAACCACGCGTGTTCACCAAGTAACACATTGCATATATTTGCTTCCTACAGCATTTCAAACCAGCAACTTGAAAACCTGATGGGGACACCCATCAATCATCACATGCACCTTCCCAGCTTTCCACTCACTGCTTTGTAGAGGTTATTACAATAAGCAATGAGATTTTTTTCCCCAGTTCCCAGAATTACTGTTAGGCTCAGGAAGGGATGCTACACAGAATAAACACTCGTTGTAGCTTTTCATTTTGAATAGTTAAAACGAGAGTGAGCTACAACTGTTAAAAGAGAACAACAATTTATTAACACAGAGCAGAACAACACTAGCCCTGTCCTGAAATAGGCAGTGGGTTTATGTAACAATTTAATTCATTCTGAAGCAATATGAAAAACTATCATCACCACAATGATGGAAGAGGTGTACCCATGCACATACAGAGTTAAAACAGAACAGAGTGTAATTCTGTATTTAATTAAAAATACATATTGGTGTGTATATGTATATTTACTTGTCTGTGTGCATTTACACACAGGCACACACCCATACAGCAGAGCTTTATCATCTCTATGGTGTAACAGAAACCGGTGCTATCCGTACAAGGCCATTGTTTCCAACGACAACCCAGGGTTCTCAGGGCCTCAGAAAAGATGCTGAAGTCTCTACAGAATCAAGATTTGTGAGGAAAGAATAACAACTTACTTTCCTAAGTTTTCAACATGTCCCAGGCAGGTTGAAAAACAGTAGTTGTACGCTATGACGATGGAAGGATAGAGTGACTGGAAATCCAGTACTAGAACAGCATTGCTGTAGAAGCGGGACTCTGGCTCCATTATTAAGGGAACACATTGCAGGGCTTTCATTTGAGCTCGCTGCTGGACGCTGGGTGTCACAGGGATATAATTCATTGGCTTTGCAACACGCAGCATCATCGACTCCACACGATACTGCAAAACAGTTTGGATATAACCATTGTCATTTCAGAAGTGCAGAGTAAACATGATTGTATTACAAATGTGTAAATGTGCGCTTACACTTCCTGAATTTAAAGTACCCCATACTCTTTTAAGGTATATTTCCTGTCACATGGTAGAACTTTTCCATATGTTTCCTCATCATTTAGCACTAATTGAAATCGAGTACTTCTAATCCCGGGCTTTATAAGCAACTAACTCTCAGTTCCAAAGGCCTCTGCCCAAGGCACCACAAAGTCAGTCGTTGTACTGAGTGGTTTAGGTATAGTTTCTTGAACTTTGATGTTATAGATGAGCTTAGAGAACCAACAGCTTTGACAGGACCCTGCCACCTTACAAATGGGTTGGGGTTTCAAAGTGTAGTTTTGCAGCAGCATATGCCCTGCACTAATTGCATGCTAATTTGTGTCCAGTGATGAGCTTTGATGTGTGATGCGGTGGTCAGGGACTGGATCTGGCCAGAGCCAGGTTTTTTTGCTAGTTTTCAGCTAATTGTTCATCACATGACCAATAATTTGTAGGTCTATGACCATCTCCTGTTAGATTTATTTAGTTTATTACAGGATAGTCAAAATATCTTAATAAAATAAAAAAAAAATCACCATTAGAAAAGGTCTAGTGAAACTTAGTAATAGATAAAAAAAACATGGACAAAATAAATATCTGAAATCTGTTCCATTTTAACATCTTTTTCAGCTAAGAAGATAAGGAAGGTCTTCATAAAAGGAACTGCTGACTCTTCTGAGTGAAAAAAAAAATATTTGAGGTGACTGAGAATTGTTGCAATTGCCATTTTTGTGATCTAGAAAGTTTCAATGGAAACAAAACATACGTGCACAGAAGGAAAGAAAAAAGAACAGTCAGGATAGAAAAGGCAGCATGTTTCTGCTGCTCACTCCCACTCCCAGCCATTTGAGAAAATGACAGGCAGAACAGTCTTTGCAGGCTGCAATCACGAGAGCTCCAGCATATCTGCGTTGGCAGTACACCAGTGCCACCCTCCCCGGCCCCGTCTGTGCATTTCTCTTCCCTTATTCCAACAAGGGTACTTTTCTGAGAACAAGACAGACCAGATTAGGGAGCTAAACTGGCAAATATCTATTGGGCGAGAGATGACACGGGCAACTGCAGTCTAAGGAAAAAAGGTGGCAACATTTTTAAACTGGGTTGAATTGTTAAAGAACCGCAGCTTCAGTCACCCCCATTTCTGGTTGGCTTAAGGCAATGCTGCTCTGCTTAGGATGTCAGTTTTTAAGTTGTCTTTTTGCTCACAGAGTTAGCAAAGTCATCAGTCCTGGTCAGCTAAAATGGCTATTAAAACAGGGAGTGGAAAGAATAATTGGTAGGAAAGAATAATTATGGGTAGGAACAAAGAAGACAACAGAAAAGCAGACACGTGTGAGCAGTTGTCTCCTGTTTCAGGTGCTGTTCAGGGCTCACGTGAAGCCATGAAAACAGTCCAGTTAAGTCTGGTCACTCAGAACCCGGGAGACTGCTGAGGTCTCAAAGAAAAAAGCAGTGTAAATCTCACTATGTCCTGCTCCCTTTCCCTCTGATGTGTCAGAATAATAGCACCACACACATCTTTCATGACACACGTCATAAAGCCAGAGCCCTTCCAATCATCCAGTCTCACCCAGAGGTCTGCTTCACCTGGGTGAAGGAAACGTCACTTAGAACATATTTGACGCAGCTTTGTCTGCCTTGAAAGAAACTAATCTCATCTTTCTAAAACATGGTCAATTGTATTTCTTAATGTGTTAAAAAGCATTCATTTTCAAACTCATCTAAGTGTGAAAAATACCAACTCAAAGGGAAAACTCCGAAGTCAGAAGAGACTTACTGGTGTGATTACATTTAGGGCACTCTATTTTTAACAGCTATTTTTAATCTCTGAGACTAACCATTCAGTCCATTATTCTGCTTTTGAGTTACCTTTCTTTCTGTTTCAGTTTAATGTCAGGCAAAACAGTCTTCTCTGACCTCATGAAGATACAGATACCGACTGAAAAGGCACCGAAGGCCTAAAACAATTTGTAAAGACCGCTTCGCTTTTGTGAAGTGTAAGGAGAACTAAATCTCACCTGGGAGCCTCTTGTTAATACATGCAAGAACTGAATGCCAAAAAGTCTCGCCATTTCACTCGTTCTGTCAATCAGATCCAGTTTGTCTAACAGCTGGAGATTCCCACGGACCCGGCTAACATAATGATCAACCATTTTCCACCTGTGAAAGAGAACACCTGGTTATAAACAATCAACAGTCTGCTGCTTTTCCTACTAAAAAAAGTGTATTTCTCTGATAGCTTGTTACAAAACACAAATACAATTTCCCCTAGGACGTTTTCATACAGCTTTTTCAAAACTGTGGCACACAAACATACACTTCCCTATTGTAGTGATATACACAGCATGTGGTACAGCAAACCACTGCTAAGGTATATCTCAATGCTATCTTTTATCCCGTTTTCCTTACTGCCCTAAAAGACTACTGAAACACAAACTGGGTTTCTCTTCATCTGTTTATGTGCTTTTGTGGAAACATCCTTCTGGGTTACGGATACCTATCTCAGCTGACCATAAATTTATAATTTTAGCACTAAACCAAGTTTCTACCTTGTTGGAAAAGATTTAAGTTTCACAGAAGTCATATATGTGTCACGAGTGATGTTCAGATCAGCACTCAGTTTTGTGAATTGGTCAGATCACACATTGCCAAATCACTTCGAGGAAGAGTGAAGCCCAGTGTGCTAGGTGCTATACAAAGATATTTTTAAGCAGCTATAGCTTGTGTCTTAACAATTAGCAGATTATTTTGTACTATTTTTAAGCCTAGCGTGGTCGACATGCACTCTGAAATAAACCAGAAACCTGACAGTTCATTAGAAGTCTCTGATGAACAGGATATGCAAAGACCTCACAGAACTTCAAAACAGTACATCTATTCAGGTCTGTTGAAACTGTAACTGAAATTGGTTTTTGTGTACTTTAAAGCGAAAAATACATAAAGATGAAACATTGAGGGTGTAAGTACCCAAGGGAAGACTGCAGAACGGAGCAAATAAGCTCATGTTGCTGTGTATAGACTGTCCTAGCACCTGAGCAAAATTGATTACTTCTTCCTATGCTGACCTCAGCTTACTCTTATCCGCTGTTAGGAATTTGGCCTTAAAAAGAACAAACAAAAGGGATTAATAGAATGTTACCTGTAGACATCTGCCTTATTATCAAACCAATCAGACAGAACTCGGAAAGTAAACAAAGGGAAACGTTGATGAAGAACATGAAACCCCACGTTTTCAAAAGTGTAATTCATTAGATTCACCTAGAAAAACACAGAGGATGTGTTAACATGCATGATGCCTTCTGCAGTCAACAGAATCTCTGCTTTTTAAAAACTGTAGCAACTAAGTTTATTAACATTTTATTAGTATTCTTTGTTAAAAAGCCAAACATTTATACTTTGAAGCCCCTAACTATTTACACATCAGGAAAGTCTATCCCTCATCAATGGAAAAGAATACATGGAATTAAGTAGATCACAAAGATCAGGTCTGAACGAGATTTGTAAAGACTGAACTATTTGAGTATTAAATGTAAGGTAATGGACAGCAAAGCAATAAGTCTGAGAGCTTAAAATAAGTTAAAGCATTTAAATGAATAAAACACCATACTAGTGGAACTGTTAGAACAGGTAAGTTGCTCTCAGAACTTAGAAAGAAGTGAACAGGAATCCCGTTAACAAACACTACTGAGAGATAAGGGTTTAAGTATTTTACATTCCACATTTTTGACACTTGCAAAATCCATTCTCACAAAGCAGTGGACTGCTCTATTTGTAGAGGTGTACAAATAAAGAACACAAAGTGACTTAAGTTACATGAAATGTTCAAACTCTACCATAATTAACCCCCCCCAGTAAGTCAAATACATTCATCTTTTAAAAACTTTACCTCATTTCTCATCAATCTCCAAACATTTAAGATAATTCGCCCAACAATGTGTATTTCACTCATTGTATCTGATCCATATTCATCCAGCTCAGTCGCAAATCTGTTCTCTTTCTTGTCATCTAAAGACATTAAGAGAATATATTCAGACAAGTTATAGGACAGTCCAGACCAGATCAAGCTATCCCTCTTCCAATTTGAGCTCTCCAGAAAAACAAGAATTCATAAAGACTGTTACTGATTGCACAAGCTTATATATTTACCAGTCTTCCACACAATCTCTAAATAGAACTCCCCCAGGTTTTTCTTCTCTTGCACCCCCTCTGAAGAGAACTCTTACGTTGCTTTCATTACAATGGTGTCCACAGCAATATGTTCTCCATAGCAAATATACTGGTTAAGCAATGCTGTTACTTGGGAACTAGCTGCACACACTGTAGTGCACAATGGAAAAAAAGAACAGTGATTTCTGCCCTAAAGAGTTTATAACTCAAGGCTTTACTTGTAATGAACTTACACAGTTGGAACTAGGTCATGGGAGAGAAAACTCAGTGCCTTTCATAAAAGCAAACCCACTGCAGTGGGACCAGGGAGACACGAGTTCTGGATAGCACAAATGGAGACAGAAGGAAATAGGAAAGAACACGTGCAAAGGCAGAAGTAGCACTCTGAATCTTTCTGTAAGACAGGAAAAATACCCTCTTTTGCCATCCTTGGTTTGCTTTCATGCTTTGAAATAGTAAAACACACGAGGAGACAGTCTTTTTGATGTAGGTTTCCTTTTCTTTCAGTCAATCTAAGGCTGCAGCTTTGGTATTCTTTCCTGAATTTACATAGATTTTTTTAAAACATATACCACAATTTAAAATTCAATATGAAAACACAGTGTATCAGTTGATCCTCTGGTCTTGTTCCTTCATATTACTTTAATGGAAGAGAAAGCACTTTAAAGCAATTTCCTGACAATTCTACATCCATACCCATTTTTCAGCATACTCTGCCGCTACTCACTTAGCGGATATCCTTGTACAGTGCTCCATGAATAAAGAGCAGACCCTTTTGGACAGTGCAGAGAAGCCTGGATACACAGTGCTTTGCAGCAACGATCACAACTGAACAATTATTGCCTCGGACAGCCTGGAAGCGCATTGACCCTTGATAGAAGTACCAAAGTAAAAATTGCCTGGAATTCTGCAGGACTGCTGTGACACAACATAATGCAGACTAACTTCAAATGTGCATCATACTAATCATAATTCAGTTAAAAAAACATATTCTTCATTTACTGACCTTAGCAATAAATCACTGAGCCTTGACAAAATTTAGCAGACCCTTCATATGCTTTATCAAAACATGTACCATCTTTTTAACCTCCTTATTGTTTCGGATTTTTAAGGAGGAAAACCAGCAATTTCTCTTTTTGTGTTTGGATAGAAAAGAAGCCCCACAAGCAGCAACATTTTTCCTTCTGCTTTTAATTCCCACATGCTGGATCTCCTGGGAAAATTAGGAACTTACATTCCCCCCCCTAACCCCTTTAATTTTTTTGTTTTTAAAGCTTTTACAGTTCATTCTACTTTCTATACTGTCATCCCTGTTCTCTTTTGATTTGTTTAAGAGATTCCCTATGTTTCTTAAGTTTGCTTTGCCTCTTGCTGGTAAAGACAGGCAACACGTATGCTGCTGTCACAGAAGAGACCCACTGCCCCAGCAAACAAGAGACTGCGTGTGATCAGCGTCACAAAGTTACAACATCCTGTAGTGCTCTGCAGCTGGTGTGGGGAATATACCACCAGAACCACATGAGCATCTTTGGAAACCAAGTTCTTAAGAAGCAGAACTGAACATTCGTGTTATCTTTCAAGTGTGTGACATGAAATAAAAAAGTCTCCTCTCACCCTCTGTCACCCTCTCCCTAACTTGGAGCTGTGATGAAAAGGAGGAAACAGGAGGCCACAGCACACCCCCCCAAAAAAGCCACTATGCACCAGCACAGTACTCACTTCTCTTGCCGTGTGCCCTAATGACTTATGAATCCTTCACTTGTAAATGGCAGAGGCAGCAACAGACTCAGCCAATAAAGCAACACCAGAGAGAAGTCCAGCTTTCTTTTTAAGCTGAAATCATAGGAAAGCGATGGAAAAGTACCTTCCATCTTTATTTCAATAGGAGGAAAGAGGAGCATACTGCTTTGAAGGAGCACTTCCTGTTCTGAAAATACAGCATATGAAGAAAGGAGGAAAATGTGAAGCATAGGGGTTGGAAAAAGCAAGAGGAACATAGATGGGGTCAAAGCCCTGGGCAAGGAGGCTACAAAGCAACAGAGAACATCACACTTGTATGTTTATGGCCATGCATGCAAGTCAACACTTAGGCATGACATTCTGGGAGGAGCTCATCACTGTGAACATTTTCTTATCTTCCTCCTGCAGTTCAGTCAAAAAAGAGTAATTACTTACCTTACAATAACACTAGTTCTTAGAAACATTTTAAGTGTTATGTATTCCACCTCTGGGTATGCATCTACCACCTGACACAAGAACATCTGTGCTGTGGAGATCGTGCCTATGTCCCGTATGCCCGAACCAGGGCTATAACCCTGGTTTCCTTCACTGGAACTGAACCCACATTGTGTGGGACTTCATAGTTGTAAGGAAAGAAGCCTGACTGTGAAATACCATCACCATTAAGAACCATACAGTTCTCAAAAGAATAACCTTTCTTCTTTGAGGAACTCTTCATGTGTATCCCAATTCCAGTAACTTGAACAGCAGCTTATGTCATGAAGATGACTATTGACAGCTTTGCTGATGTAACTGTTGATTCTGCAGCAACTACAGTGCAGACACAGCTGTCCTGTAAGACAAGAGCTGTGACTCAGCCTTTGAGAACAAAAGCAGAGACACGTTAGTTACCCATCCCCAACTGAAGAGATTGGCTAGCCATACTTCTACAGTAGAGCAGTAAACCTTTGTCATCTTTGGAGGTTTAAGAACCCTCTAACTGCAAGACTCACCATTCCTTTTACCAAAGGCATTGCAAAATCATGAAGTGTAAGGTGTCAGAAGTTTTTCTGAGCCTTCATTACATCTGAAGACCGTACCCAGAAGCATTATTATTGCAATCAGTGTACCATCTCAATTTGAACCATCAGTGGAATTCAGTAACAAGGTTCATGCAATCAGTTATTATTCCTGCAAACCAAATCTGATACCCTTGTGCTGAAGAAGGAAACTTGTGACCTTTGATGGCCAATTCATATTTAAACTGTCATGTGTTCCTGTTTTCATGTATTAAATATCTAAAACTTCACTAAGCTCTGGTTGCTAACAAGTTTCAACTGAAGATGCCAATTTGGTCTTGTGCATTGTCCCTAGGTGGTCTCTATAAATCTGACCTTTTCTAAACAGGCCACAGGTATCCAAAGCATCAAAAGATTTTGAATGCATCAAAAGAGTGCCCAAATATTCAAACCTCAGTGAAGGAGTGTGTGAACTGAGTTCTTCTAAAACACCATGCTCTGTTGGGCCAGACACACAGAATACCAACATAAGAGATGCTATTGCTATGCTGTATAAAACCAAAGATGTAATTACTTCAGGATCATGTTCCAAGTACCCAAAAGCAGGGGAAGCAGCTATTGATAATCTCTCTAGGGCTCTCCAAGGTTCTAAACATCTGCAGCTTCCTGGACCAGACATTAGTTTCACTTATATAATAGTTTCCAATGGATTTGTCTTCCAAGAATTTCTCTCATCTTAAAGCAACACACAATTTAAGCATTTATAGTACCTCGTGGCAAGGAACTCAATGGTTCAACAACCCAGGGGTGAAAAATCAACTCCTATTCTGCAGCTGCCATTTGTGCTTCATTTGATGACGTCTGGGTCTTGCATTGGAAGAGACCATGAACAACCAATTCATATTTCCCTTTCTGTCCCTCAAGATTTCATAGACTTTCACCTTTCATTACCCAGGTTTTGCCTCTTCTGGAATCCCAACTTACTAAACACATATGGGTTAGCCTTCTCATCTTTACTAGTTCTCCTATATCCATTTTGATGGGGTAAAAGTTATGATGAGGCTAAAACGGCAGTATTTGAGGTGCAAGCACACTATAGATTTTTTACATTTACATTAATTGTTTTATAATTTCCTTGCTCCATAATTCCTAAGATTTCATTTGCTTTTTCAACCACTACAGAGTAACAGGATCAAGTTTTCAATAGAACGATGGCAGGAAAACACTTCTTATTTCACGGCTGTTTAGTTTCAGTACAGGTATTTGGCAACAGCCCTGAAAAAAACAGCTTTTTCAATTGCTACTCGTTTTAAAATCACAGCTCCCCTCCACATCTTCTTGGTGACTGCAAAGAGCTACAACAAATTTTTGAGACAGTTTTTAATTTTACACAGTCATCTCGACTCTTCTCAGGCCAGTAAAATTTGACCACAGTTCAAGAACAGCTGCTGAAAGCAAGGATTTTACTACAGAGCTGCTGACCAGGATGAGTGCTGCTCAGGAGCTTCTTCATTTCCCAGCCAGAGAATGATTAGGGTAGGTACCCTGAATGCCAATTACATATGACTGAAGCCAAGGAGAAGCAAGACGAGGTTTGGTAGCAGAAGCATCTCCAAGAACTGAGAACTTAAACACAACCACTGAAAACGAGTCTAGGTTCAGGAGTCTAGGACATACCCAGAAGTGGAATACACAAGGAATTTACAAATTCAGAAAACACTGAAAACTGGAATCTCATTGGTATTTCACTTTATTTTTGTGTGTGGGTGATTATACCTATAACAACACAACAGCAACAACAAAAAACTCCACTTGAAGATATACTCTGCATTTATTTTTTTAACTTATTCATCTATTTCAACTTGTTTCTATTGGAACTGAACTGAAACCCTGAACAATAACTTACCCGGCACACGAGAAATCATCTGGCATAAATCCACATTTAGCGCGGCAGCCCTCTGTAAGAGATAACCCCAGGAATGCATCTGGACTTCATAGCCTAACAAAATGTCTGGGTCATATCTAGAGAAGGGTGGAAAAGGAAAATGAGCTTCATATTATTTAAGGAAATATTTTCCATGAACAGAGTACAAACAGGATTTCATTCTAATCATGCTGAGTTTAGAAGAGAAGCGGCAATAACGGATTTCTAAGACTGGGAGACAATGCTTAAAACATACTTTTAGGATTTCCAATAACATTTACCTGAAAAAAATTGTAGAAGGAATATTTTCATTGACTCTTTTTTTTTTTCCACATAGTTCTATTATTTCAGTCTTTACAAATAAAGCAGAAAACCTAGGCCCAATTAGGCTTCAATCAGGCTCTATTGAGCGTAAACTGAAACCTGGCTACCGGCCCAAGACAGCTGTGCAATGAATCTAGTCCTGTCCTCAAACTCTCTTGTACTATTTTCCTTTATGAAATAGAACAGAATTTGCTACTAGGCCACCTGAATGTTTTGCTAGTAACAATGTGTCATGCATACTGCTGCACAGCGTAAAATGATCAGAGGACACTTCTGTTCCTAAATGGTGACTCTTAAATGTGAATTGTAACTTTCCCAGTAGAGTAAGAGCTGTCAAAACTGCAACATGGAGAAAAGCAATCATGTATACCAGTTCTGTTTAAAATGCCTCTTCCTTTAATATAACCTATTTTTCTATAAGATATGCAAGAAAAACTTTTTTTTTTTTAATGCTGCATATCATGCCAGGTGGAAAATTTGACTTGCCCAGGTATGACAAAAAGAAAAGGCAGAATTGTCTTCTGACACAGTCAATGCCATCTTCCAATCAGGCTCAGAGAAGAGCTGACTAGACAGAAGGACAAACAAGGTGGCTTCAAAGTCAAAGCACAGGCAGGAGTTAGGTCAGAGGAGGTTTTAATACACTTTTTGATACAATTAAAGTAGAAGATTCTAAAGTAAGGTTTGGATTTCTAGCATTCTAGAGAAAGTAAGAGAGCTGTTTCTGGGACAGGAAATCGTCATCAGGAGTGGAGGCAGTAAACTTAAACATTTTGGAAGCCTATTCTACCAGTGGTACAAAACCAAAGCCACTTGGAGCAATTGATGGACAAATGAATGAAGATAGCCTGCAGCTCCTTCCAGCAGCAGAATCAGTGTCAAAGAGAGATACGATCACTTGCTGTTCCACACAATGTACAATGATTGCTAACTGAGGTTCCAAAATTATGAATGGCTCCACCTAAACTTTGAAATAAAAAGGAATTATGTAATGGTTTGTACAGTCATAAAATGTTAAAAAAAAAATTAACATTTTTTCACTTAAAAACTTGCAGCTAAACTATTCTGGTTCTAGCAAAACACTACTGATTACTTAAAAAGAAGGAAAAGCTTACAGAAGTAGTAATTTTCATTCATACTTGAAAACCAGTTTCACGTAACTCAAAATGGAAAATACTTGCAGATTTTATGCAAGGCAAGACATTATGCAGATGAGTTCCGTGATAGGTGCAAATGTGAACAAGAAACTTGTGAAGAACTGCTTGTGTGGTACAAAACCCAATATTCATTATGCCAGCAGCTAGCACCTCTGATGAAGGACGGTGGCTTTGGGTTTTCCCTTGCCCAAGGAGTGAATTACCTCCCTCACTTCCTCCTTAAATGAATTTTAGTGGGCTGTTACATTACTACTGCAAATATCCCTATTTGTATTGCAACTGAATATAACCTTTCATCAATTCTTGAGTTAATCAAACTATTCTCTTTCAAGCTAATGAATAAAACACCCTCTGTAAACCACCTGCATGTGATCTGAAAAATTGTTTCTCTAGTAACCTTCAGACGGGAAGATATTTTGTAGGACAAGACACAAATCTCTATGATGTTTCAGATACACGCATTTTCTTATATAAATAAATTCTATCTAATTTAAATATTACATATTTTAACACTTTTTTGGGGGTCTAATTTCAACTAACTTTGGCATCTCAAGTTTTCTAAGCTGGTCTCTATTGTCATTGTAAAAACCAGGCCTCTTTGGGTGAACTCTTCTGTATATTTCAGTCACCTCTTGCAGAATGAGATTCTGTTCTTTCCATTTAACATACATGGTGATGAGGGTATCTACTTAACAGAGTATCAGGGATTGGAAGGGACCTTGAAAGATCATTAGTCGCATATGTTGCTCAGACACTGCAGTAAGTTACACGTATATGTGTTTTGTAGGTAGTACCTGTATGCATTCACAATATATACACACAAAGGACTCTAAGTATTACTAACAAATTTCTAGATGCTTAGGTATTTCCTGTGCTTTACAATAAAAATAGTTTTCGGTTAAGTGTAACTTTGAATTACCTTTGAAGGAAAAAGCATTACATTCAAGTAGAACTCCTTTATACTGAGCAACACCCAGGACCCCAAACTCCTGCACTGTGGCATTCCTAAGGTCTACCTGCCACAGGTTTAACTGGCCTATCAGATTCCTTGCACCTAACATGAGGCGCTCTGTTTCTTGCTTCTTTCCTGGCTGATCAGCTCTGTCTCCATTTATGGAGCAGAAGCGCCCTCTCCTGCAGCTCAGTCCCATGCACCAGCTGCACCAATGGACCAGTGTGTCATTTGTTGAGGTCTCCTGTGGCATTCCTTTTGCTATTAGAGGAGATGCCTGGAGCTACAAGATGACATTAGTCCAAATGGGAAAGAGAACAGGTAAACCCGAGGTTGAGCTGATAGCTCTACTGAAGTGTGTCTCTCTCTTGTTTTCTTTCTCCTCTTTTCAAATGGTACCACAAAGACAACAGACTGTGAGCTAAGGAGAGGACAAGTTTTATATTTTTCATCCTCCCTTCTCACTATTTTTACAGTATAGTATCCAGGTGGTCTTCATCATCAGTTTAAGCTGTTTTATTAAAAGAAGTTGTAATGCTTTTACACCTGCGAGAAACTAGTGAGTTGTAATACTGATATCTGAAAGCTACTGGCTAGGCCTAACAGGAGAAGAATAAGGGGTGTGCCTGCCAACATAGTGCTCTTTTGTTACAGGGATGGGCGCTGATACTGCTTTGCATGCGGTTGCCAGTCTGCAAAGATGAAAAGCAGCATTTATACTGGCAGGATTTAAAGATGACAGCATTAGCATTCAACTCATACATGCTGCAGAGGGAAGAAATGCCATTATTTTCCTTTCTAGCTAAATTGTATGTGCTGTTATGCCATCTCTCATTTGATAATTTTGTGAATGAATAGTAACATTCCCAGTTATGCCTTCCCTTCTCTTATATGCCTGGTTTTCCTGACTGCTATTTTTCTTTCAGCTAAAATTAAGAGAAAAAAAAAAGGGGGGGGGGG
>VZTM01019075.1:21264-33197 GCA_013400555.1 Jacana jacana
GGGGGGGGCAAGGAGCAGAAATTAGGCCAGACCTAAGATACAGACAAAAGCAGTAAATGTGCATGGGAGCAGAATATACATAATTAAAATCTCTGAAAACATTTTTCCAGCTTGCTTTAGACAATAAAAATACATAAAGTTGATACAGGACATTAAATAAAGATTTATATAAGAAAACGCCACAGAAGAAACTGGCCTGGGAAAAGAAGGTTAAGTTAACACATCTCTGTTTTAAAAAGAAAAAGTTGCTAGAGCATTTACTGAAGGACAAATATAACGCATTGTATCTGATACAAAAATTCAGTAGCATCATACTTTACAAGCAAAAGATTATACAAAAGATTTGAGTATTGTTTTATGTTAAGTGTTAACAGCTAAATAATTTACAAAGTTTTATCCCCACAATCTTTAGAAAAATCTTATGACTTTATACTCTGGTTTTATACTTCTCTCAGAAACAAACTGCATGGGGACAAAGAGCTGTGGGTGACTGGTGAGTCTCAAGTAGCAGTAAATCTACTTTTTTTCCATGTCCTCTACGCGTCACATAGATAAGGACTATGAATTCCCACATGAATTCCCCTCATTTTTGTTCTCTCATGCTTGTGGGACCAGGCCTTTTCTGCTATCTGGTAGTATCTGCACTTACAGAAGAGTGGCACAATTTGCCTTCAAAGTGAAGAAGGGGCCCAGACATTTAATTTCTCTTTCATGGCAATCCACTGCTCCATCAGGCTTGGACATATCTAGTTTGCCCGTGTGTTTTAAGTCTCCAAGACAGCATGTTCTTGTAGCATTCCATTCCTCAACCAGCTTTCCTGGATTTTGTACCGACTGGTTTAGGGAGCTATGTGAATGCGTTTACCCTGCATTCAGGTTTAGCCTTTTGTTCTGCTGAAGAGTGTTTCACAAATCTTCCTTCTCATAGCAGAGGTAAACCTACTCTGCCACGTGTTCACCGGAGATGAGTTCACTGGAATTGATGAGCTGAAGTTGATTCAGTTATACCTTCAGCGTGTGCTAGATCTCAATGACCACAGTAAGATTAACACGTGTTTCCACCTAGACATCCATAAAGTAAATACCAGGTTAAACGTTCTCCTGTGAAACTAGTACACGTTGTCTCTGATTAACTCGGGGCAGTTGGCAAATGAAAATAAGTCATAGTCATCTTGACGTCTGTAGACCAGAAAAAGACCTGGTTGTTTCTCTAGAATTGTGATCTGTGATTTCATCTCTGCTGAAAACCAGCAATGAGTTGGGAGAAAAACAGGAATAATCTGTCTGCTTGAAAAAGTAAAACAGAACCACCTCTCTGTCTGTGGTGCAGCCCAAGAATAAACCACCAGGAAGCATTAAAACCTCAGTAATTTATCACTCTCCGCTTCAGCATCTGTGTACTTCAGTATCAACCAGCACGTAACAAAGACTATTGGTGTTGATACACAGCATCATTTGATCGAAGACAAAACGTTTGCATATTTCTGATGGAAAAAGAGACTGATGAGCTGAGAGTATTCCAGGAAGTGATACATTTCTCAGAAATCACTTTTCCCTCATCTGTGTGCTGGAAACAGTGCTCAAGAATTCCCTACTGTGCTCTGAGTTTACATCTATTTACATCACAAAAAGTGACAGAATCAACTATTTCTTATTTTCAATAGCCAGAACAGAATAAAACCAAAAGGCCTAAACAGAGAAATAGAAGGCCAAAACTTGAAACATGTATGTTTTGCAATTTCACATACACAAAATAAGAGCAAGATTTAGGCCAACTACTAAGAGAATTACTAGGAACGGGAACAAGAATTCCTCAGTTGGACTGCATAAGACAATGCCTCCCATAGCTGAAGCACCCTCTGTTCAGTAAGCCAACAAGTTGATAGAGTCTGTTCTTGGTATTGACAATCAAGACTGCATTTTATTGTGCCCAGAATCTGGAATTTCCCTCCTTCACCCTTCCCTCTGACAGCAAAGAGACGAAGAACATGAATCAAAAGCAATCTGCAGTCATGCTGGGCTCACTATTTGGTCACAAGAACCTACTATCCTCTAGCCTGATGCATACATCAGTATATAAGATTCTGATATAATTCTCTGCTGATAAATTAAGGTGATTTTGAGTTTTGCTCTGTGAACCCCAATGGCAATGCTTCTTAAACGTGGCCCAATTGTTTTCCTTCTCTAATCTATCAGACCACCAATTAAGTGGACCTACCAGAACAACTAGAGTACCTAGCTTGTGCTAAAAAAAATAGCACTAACAGCAACAGAAGATTGTTTAAAAAATTATTCCTGATGCTGAAACTTTTCATTAAAGCTGCTTGCTTGTCCATTTCCCATTGAGGAATATTTTTGCAGTTCACTACTTTTTAATCAAATAGTTTTAACTATTTGATTAGTAGCTTTTCTTTCAGTTAAAGACACTCAGGGCGTAGACACTTGTGCTTAAGAAATTTAAAACCTTTATTCCAGCAAAATTCATTTTTCTGTTTTACCTAGGCTACAGAAAATAAAGGGGAGTGAAGAGCTTCGAACTGTAGACGCGGTCCGAGTTTTAAAAATATCTTTGAGAGTACAGCAGAAATCTGATTCCTTCGGTGATATTGCACAGAGGGGGCAGGGAAGTAGGTTCAGATGATGACAGCTGTTTGCCTCTCCATTAACAGATCAAATCTTTTATCTTCCAGGAATACAAATCAACTAACTCAGTCTTTGAAGATAAAGTTGTTGAGTCAAAAAGGCATGCTAGCATAGTGTTGAAAGATAAAAATCTCTTAAGAAGAGATTTCTCAGCCAGCAACCTGGTGATTGGTACATTCCATCTTGAAGTACTACAACAATTGCATGATATTTTTCATTCTGTAATGCCTTCAATATGTGCAGATGCAGACTTCTTCTGTTCTTCACCGATAAATATATATTCTAGATGCTGAGTTCTCTCTCCCACACTCTATGTACTGTCACTGTTTAAGCTGGTAGAAAATTCTTCATTAATTGGCAGCTTCTCATTCTCAGTAATTTTCCTAAGTTTGATGGAGCACTAGATTTCCAAGAAAGAGAAAGATAAAATTACATTCCTTACCTGAATTTTGTCTTCTCTGAACAGGGATCTGCTGCTCAGTCAGGACCCACCCTGTGCTGGTTGCATTCAGCAACTCTTTTTGTATTCTGGCTTCATGGGGTTGGCCAATGTCTTTCTCATCTGAGGTTTTCTGGTTGGAGAGAGAAAGAATTGCAAATGTACTCTGCCTAGTACACATTTTTTCTTGTGCCTCTGTTCCAGCAGGGTGACTCATAGTTTAAATCTGTTTATTTTTCCTTGCAATTTTACAGCTTTGCACCTCTGACAGTAGGGCCTGGAGAGACGTCTGCAGTTCCACCTACTCACCAGTTGAGAGGGCTACCAAACAGTCTTGGTGGACATGGGGAAAACGGGCAGTTTGCCAAATTTGATGGAGCAGGGGATTTCCATTCAGAGAAGACAAAACTAGTGAAGGAAACTAATTTTTCAACTACCGCTTATTTTAATCTGTCCATAGAAGTTTCAGTATCATGTAGGGGTTTTTCAGTCTTGCATCAGAGTCCCTAGATAAATTCTTCCCATCTGAGGGTTTTCTATGGCTTTCAGCACTGTTAATATCTACTATTCTGAGAGTTTCAGAGAGAGATGTGTAACAAATTCTGGGATTACCAGGAAAGGTTGTAAATGAAAGAAGATTACTTATATGGATGATTAGTTTCAAGACTGTAACTCAGCTGCGTAAGAGGATCTGAATGTTCTTGCTGTCAGAGAAAAGGAAAAGCAAAACGTATTTTTATTTGAAAGACCACCATGTTTGTCCACTCTAGAAATAAGCCTTCAAGGGAAACAACAACAAAAAATCAGTATTTCAGAGACTGGCAAGGGTTGAAGGAACTAAGTCTGCTGTAGCAAGCCTGAAAAATAAAAGCAGAACGTACAGATATGCTACCTTTTTACAATATTCACTACTTCCTGGAAAAGAGCTCTTTCATCAGTAGCGTAACTGACTTCTAGTCCTGTAACTCCGGATCTTGTGAGCAAGGGGGAATGGTCTCTGCTGCCTAGAAAATAAAGTAAAAAAAAAAAAAAATCATTACAATTTAGAAGGAATTCTCTAACTTCAGTCACCAATATTGCTTTAGAATAAAACATACAGCTGAAAAAAAGTATAGAATACAACCTATTTTTACCTTTAATACTAATTATCATCACCATTAATTCCACGGATTTATTTTGTTCCTCTTGGGTCTAAAAGTTTGTTCTTTTCACTTTGTAAAATTCTACCACAGTGGTAACCTTGCACAAATTGTCAGATATAAATCAATTTGATTCAAGGGAAATTTCACCATTTTACATGTACAGAAGTCTAGGTACTAGAAAATTATTCCTGAGTAAGAACAATTAATCATATGTCAGCTCTCTCGGTGTTTTCATGCAAAATATGTATTTTAATTGCTAGGTTATAGTGCTTTGCACAATGAAAATGCTACATAACATAGCATAGTTCTTTTTCAGTACACTTCTTAAAAAAACACTGTTACTAATAGGAATGGAAAATCACAAGCAACTGTTCATTTAAGTGCACACTGAGAGTCTCCGCATTGATAATGTGTGTATAATAGCTAAGTTCACATGCATGCAGGAGCTCAGCATTTGCCTTCTGTATAAAAAAACTGCTCTTTAATAATACACAACACATACTCTTTTCATTTCCTCTATACAACAGATAGCAGTATCTTCGATTAAGGCAGCAATCTGTTTTTAAATGGCATTCTGCTTTACACACTCTTAAAATGTTGAGAATTAAAAGAAGTGTGCTTTCAGAAATAGATGGTAAAACGACAAATGCAACCTATAAAGCAATAATACAAAAAGGGGGTTGAGTAGAAAAGGTGTATCTCAATGTCAAGTCACTCTACAGGTTCTAGTTCTAACCAACAAAATACTGACAGCACACATCAACTAAAGCAAGAAATGTCACAATAACGTTTAAACGTATCAGTTTATTTCTAACGAAACCAGATCAAAACAGTTGATTTTTCAAAATATTATTGGACTTCTTTAGAGAGAGCTTTTCTTGATAGTTTATCAGTGGCACACACCTAAGGAGCCATAGTGGCTATACTGTGGAAAGTCTCACTTAGTAAGGTAACGGAGATACTTTTTTTAAAGCTAGTAACAAGCATATAATAGCAGAATAAACTTCACTAAGAATAGTAAGAACGTAGCTTAACATGATACAGCATCTACAATACTTTGAAAATAAACTGGTAAAAGAAGGAGCTGTTGCCTTAATGCTAAATTTATTTTTGGTAGGTTTTTGTCCACACTTAAATTTTAGACAGTATTTTGTGGTTTAATACACATTCACAGTGCCAAAGAAACCCTGAAAGAAAAGAGGACTTTTTGTCTTGTTTTGGGGTTTTTTTCACTAGCCTAAACCAGTGGTACTCAACCTTTAACAGCTGGAGAGCCACTTTTTATTAAATGGAGTTGTAGAGCACCATAAAAATCAAGTATCAACAGTGTGATTTTTGTTTTTCCATCATGATCCTTCAATGTGTGACGATGCTGCCTCAACATCATCACATATTGATACATCACGACATGACACATCAGCATCCTCTCTCCCAGCAGCATTCTGTCTTCAACCCCTTCTGGCTGCTAGGAAGGAGTGGGGTGGAGGGGTGCAAGGGGCAAAAGGGCAAGTTTTTCCCCATTCTGCCCCACGGCTGCTGGGTGGGAGGTGATCTCTACTCTTACCTGTGGGGGGATCCCAGCAGCTCCTTTTCTTTCCCCCTATGGGAGGGGGAACTTCAGCGACTCCCACACTGCTGGTCCATTTGCTCAGTGCTCCCCGCGCTGCCTGATAGAGTGGAGCGCCGATCAGACGCCTACATTGCGAGAGCCGCCTGTAGGGCCATGAAGAGCCACATCCGGCTCTAGAGCCACAGGTTGAGTATCACTGGTCTAAACAAAGCCAAAAAGGTACAATAGAATAAGGGCCCCTGTTTGGATCCTAAAAGGATCAGATAAAACCACAAAAATAACCCTTAAGTAAAATATAAAACATACTGTCTTGCTTTTAACATTTTCTACTTGTAGCTATCCAGCAACTCGAGTCGGAAACTAAAGGCAGGTTTTCCTATTTATACTTTTAGAACACTGCAGGAGCTTGTCCACAAGTATGCAATCATAGGTATTTTGCACATGTCATCTGTGGTTTGCAGCCCATGCAATAGTTCTTCAGAAGATATAAGCAGGAAAACTCTATGTTTAATATGGCCATTCATCCAACAGTCAACAAGACAAAATTAAATGAGCTAAGTAGTAACATAGAAACTCGATTACATTTTGCTTGCTACTGTTTGATTACTATGAAATAAGCATTTTTGTAAAATACAGTAAGAAAAAAGAAATAGGAACCTTGGCTTGAGAGCGTCCTGTCTCTATCAATCACTATAGCACCAGTGATTTCTTTTTTATCAGTATTTGGCAGTGCTGTGTCTGATGAGATGCAATAGAATAAAGCACAGATCGGGTCAAACTCTGGGTCTGGTTCCAAATCTCGTCTGGTTCGAGCATGTAACTCCATACTGATGAGGGTAAGGTGTTGGACCTACCAACAAATAAATACAGTAAGTTAGTATGTTTTGGAGCTTTCTTAAAAAATTTAAGATGAGATTAATTAGTGCAAGCATACTCATTGCAGACATTTATATATTCATATTAGATTGTAACTAAGACGTCATGTGAAAATTAATAAACAATTAACCGTGCATCTCTGGATCTCACTTTTTTGAAAAAAGCATTATCTTACATAAAAAATAATCACCTAACACACTTCTATACTCAATTACTAAAATTCACTTTGTTTCTGAGTACTATCTTATTCTACAAAAAGGAGAAAATATGAACAAACAGAAAAGCTCAACTTTAACAAGTGTACATTCCTGTGATGTTCTCAAACAGCTCTAATTGCTGAGCTGAATTAAGTTTCCAGACCGATCAAGAAAAAATTTCCCTTTCTCTTCCTCATAAGACGTGCAAAGATGAAGATTAACTCCCTTACAGGAAAATATGTAGAATACCCAACTTTCCTTTCATTTGCATTAATGAACTTGCACATCATGTTGCCATAGCTTTTTGCAGAATGGTTTGCATTAAGAAAATGCTAATCCTTATGTATTGTACGGTTTTGACTCGACAATAAATATTGCAGTATTTAATACTGTTTCAGTGCTATGCTGCTTCTATGCTGTGTTGCATAACATAGCTGATAATGTGGACTAGTGGGCAAGCTGGAGGGATTACATGGGAAAAATTAGAAACATTTAAGCTGCAGCAGGGTAGGTTTAGGCTGGACATGAAGAAAGAATTCTTCCCAGAAAGAGTGGTCAGTCAGTGGAATGGGCTGCCCAGGGAGGTGGTGGAGTCCCCATCCCTGACTGTGTTTAAGAGTAGATTGGATGTGGTGTTGAGGGATATGGTGTAGGGGAGAACTTGTAGAGTAGGGCTGATGGTTGGACTCGATGATCCCAAGGGTGTCTTCCAACTTAAATGATGCTATGATTCTATATGAAAACTGCCCTGGGGGCTGCCTGATATCCTCTAGATTTGGATCATACAACACCACAGCCATCACTCACAACGAAATTTTACTATCAATCTCTATTCCCATTCCCTATGAAGTCCTAAGTTTCTTGTGGCCTCTCCTATGTCATCTACTCAGCTATAAAGCTTCTATCTCTCAATGTCATCTGTAAATGGGTCAACAGCCACTTCACCACCACCATGGAGGTGGGACTGTCTGGGAGCACCCACATGCTGGCTGGCCAGTTAGCAGCCAAACACAGCAGTAAAGTACTCATATTGCATCCCTTTCTCCAGCACCAATTTCAAACTCTCTTCCCAGACCAGCCACTGACCTACATGAAATATGTAGAGGTGCTCTTTGAGACAGGTACCATTTTGTTAAATGTAGTAGAAACTGGCAAAAAGCTTCAGAATGTAACATGGAGAGATACAGAAAGGGCCCAGCTTAATGAAGCCAGATGCCTTGTTTCTTAATGAAACAATCCATGACAGTTACATGCTAGTTTTCCCAGTAATGTTTTTATACAAAACTTACTATTTTTTTCCTTCTGATCTTTCCTTTATTTTTATTTTTTAAGGGAAGGTTTACCACCTTCTCAACAAATATACCATGAAATTTAGTTTAATATTATTAAAGGAACTTGGAGATCAAGCTGAAAGTAGTAGAGCAATTACTTAAAGCTGCAGACATCACACACTGATTAAATTTAAATCAAGCAGGGAAATATTTTCAAATTCTGCCATTACAAAACTGGTCTAATAAACCATCATTTTATAAAATAACACATAGTAAGTTACCTCATGTAAAGACTTTGCTTCCTGCAGGTTTTCCACACTGACTTTAAAACCGTAAGTGTTATTTAAAGATGGTCCTTCAATCTGAGAAGTTTCTTTCTTTGGAGCACCGAGAGCAGCAAATTGGTTCTTATTGGGTGGGTGGATAAACAAAACAAACAAAATAAACCCACAGTATAATACTGAAAAAACTATAAGTTGTGAAATTCATATGCAATATTAAATACAAATTTATCAATGAAAATGTTACACTACAATAGTTTAAGAAGCTCTCACTATCTCCCCATGTCATTTATCAACAGGGGAACAACAGTTGTGTCCTTCTGCTGTTTAGGAATAATTTTAATGAAAACTCCTTTAAAGCAAGAGGCAGTTTGAAATACTTTTAAAACACAACACCACCCCCCCACCCCCTCCAAACACACATACTGACTCTCTTAACAGCCTGAGGACAGGAGAACCAGCAAATCTCTATTCTTCCTTGAACAACAATTCATCAAAAAATCTCTGTTTCAGTCACCACTTTTTAAGGCACTGAAGGTACACTTTTTACCTTTTCAAGGTAAAGGTACCTTTTTAAGGTAAAGTACTCACTTGTACTAGGTGAAAAACGTTGAGAACAAAAGAAAAGACTACTGGGTCATTTTGGTAATGCACCTACCCCCACTGTTCTGTTACCAACATGGGGAGCAGAAACACCGTTTAGGGAAAACGTGAGTCTGATGATTTTATGCCATCCATTCCCTTTCTACCCTGTCAAAATACCAACACCATTCACCACTTACATTGTTTTCAGAAAACACTTAGAACGTTGTCTGAAAACTAATAGGCACACAGACACAAATATACACACGCATATATAAAAGGGAAATCACAACTGAGCTTAAAAATGATGTTGTAACCAAAGGAGCAAAAACGACACCCTTACACTGTGTCTCTTCACTGTTTCATTCATGTCTCACTACCCCAAAACACAGGAGATACTCTCAATATCCAAATTTTTCTCCCCCTGCAAATTAAAGTGATTTCTTCTTCCTAACTTTGAAAGTACACCCGTTCTACAGCAGTTGCACTCTACCATTTTAAAAGTATTTTCAACATCTTAAGAGCAAAAGGAAAAAAAAACCAACAGAGGAGAACAGAGAAGAAAGAGGATGGCAACGTGTATGTGTGGCGTAATAAAAATACATCTGTATGTAAAATCTTAATTTACCTTCAGTTGTGTGGTGAGAAGTACTCTTCGAAGACCATCAGTATTGTTTCCCCTCTTGTGGCTCAGTTTCTGGGCTTTTGGTTCTGTTAACGTATATGAGTGCAAAACTGTTTAGCCTCAATAATATCGTCTAAACATTAAATGACACGGTATAAACAACCGGAGGCATTTGGTTAACATTATAAACAAATATTATATGTGTAACAAACGCAACAACAAAAGGACACTCAGCTTCTAGATTTGTGTCATATGTACTCTAACAATAACACTTGGTCCTTTTCCTTTCAAAACCCGTTTTAAATATATTTTTGTGGAGATATAATTATTTTCTCCTTATGTCAAAAGAAATATAAGATCTTATCATATTCCGAATTTTTGTGTGTGTATCATTAGAATCACTTAATGGATTTACCTGTGGATAAAGGAGTAAAACCAAGAACTTCATGTACTCCATCTTGATTTTTTCTCTCCACAATGGGTGTGCTATGCAGGTAAACGCTTTCAGAGTTTCCAGGATCTTCATTAGCTGGAAATGGAGATGTGTCGAAGGATGTCCTAACAGTCTCTTGGGTGGATGGAGAGTTTTGTGCACTTCCAACAGGTACTACGTCATTTCCATCCACAAAAGACAAAATAAGATCCTGACTTTTCCACTCTGTGTCTTCTGAATTGCACTGCTTGGGATCTGGGGATGCTACTTGCTGCCAAGGAGGAAGTACTGGTGAATCTGGTGAACTGTAATTGACATAATAATCTTCCTCCTCCTCCTCCTTATCATGTTCTAGTGTTGAATTAGTAACTGTCTTGCTTTCAGATGGAGTTTTATTAGAGTCTATGTCATTTTTAGTATTTATAGAAGTTCCTAGAGTGCTGATAGACTTATCACAGGTTTCCTTGGCTTTTGTTTTTGCAGTTTCTGCCACAGAGGCAGGAGAATTCCTTGTAGGCACAATAGGTCTTTCATCTTCCAGGCTAGATAAATTTAAATCCTTTGCTGCTTTTACTACTTCTATAGATTTCTCTTCAGATGATACTGCAGAGCTGAAATTCTCAGCTACCTTTTCCAGCTCAGCAGGATGGTTCTTAGGCAATTTCTTGAAATGTTCATACTCTTCTTTGGCATGAAGCCATATCTGAACTTGCTGTTGGCTTGGAGCACACTTGCATGGCATTATAACTATTTTTTTGTCTTCACTAGTTTTATGGCTATTACATTCTCTTTTGTTAACAGTAGAGTGACCATAACGGGGAGGAGATCCTGGTCTAGGACTTTCTGTCATTGCTGAAAATGCCGTCTTCCAGAGACGTAGACCTTCTAATGAGAAGTCTCCCTCAAACTCAAGCAGGTCATTTGGAAGTCTAGTTTCCACTGTGAGAAGTCGTCCTCCAATCTCCCTGTGAGGAAAATGGACTGAATTATTGTTTTGCTCTAAGCTGCACTGCAGTCAGTCCTCATAGTAATATACAGGCAGAGTCCTGCTAACTAGTTTTCTTTCTATGCAAATTCTGCGGGAAGTATCTTTCTTTTACAAAGCAAGGAGGCACATTCCTGCTTACTACAACAACATCAAGCAAAAAAAAAAGCATCATGAATGAAAATGGGTATTTGCACAGGAAGTACAGTAATTTTTGACTTCAAATGTATGTATATGAGATGGGATCTTTCATGAATCTGTGCCAAATAACAGCATAAAGTAGTTTACAGTAGTAAGTTAAATTTAATATAATCACAAGCATACGTAGAAAGAAATGCATTTAACACAGTACCTTGGCTTTTCTGGAGCATCTGAAGGATTGCTGCAAAACGGTTCCTGATAAATTGTTTCTGCAAGATCATGATCCAGCAAAGTTGCCATGATTTCTTCACGACTAGGTGGGGACATGAGAGGCTTAAGAATGTGAGCAGTACGAGGTGTAAAACTTCCATTCTTTGATTGTGAGGGAGAACTGGTTGATCTTGGTGAACTATCTGGAGTTGGAGTTAATGCCTCGTTGTTTCTCGAAACATACAATTCTAAATCCTCAGAAGCTGCATCTATAAGTTCACCATCAGGAGAAGACAATATGGATGTAAAAGAGGTATTAACTGAATCAAGTGGTTGACAGGGTTCAAAAGTGGTTTCTTTTCTAATGTGGCTTTGAATCCAGTCTGAGCCAGTTGGCTGAGGAAGGTTAAGGAATCTCTCTTTATTTACTGAATTTCTATTCAATTTGAATTTTTCATTTAAACAGACCTCAGTTTCTTGCATACAAGAAGTATCAATAGAATTAGACCTAGAAGCTGAAGGATGAACATTTTTCCTC
>VZTM01019076.1:258-16976 GCA_013400555.1 Jacana jacana
TGAGTGTACTGCCACCTTCATCAATGTGACAGAAACTCTTAAAAAGTGGCACTACTCTAGAAAGATAAACTAGATGCAGAAGTGAGAGCAATAGCGTAGGGAGAAAAAGATGCTGCTTTTTATGATCCTCTCATTTATACTAAATAAATACTAAAAAAAAAAAAAACCACAAACAAAAATAAAAATAAGAAGCAAATTGGGAATGTTAGGGAAACACATTGATTCTGCAGGAAAGCCTGGTACCACAGTCTGCAGGAAACAGCAACATTTTCTAATTGCAAACACAGGTGTGACTTAAAAAGATGTACAAGTGTCTTGGGGCAAAGTAATGAGTTACGAACTTGTTGCGAACTTTGTACTTCCTCTCTTTGCAGGTCTAACATGGTTGTCAGGAGAAAGGGGCCTGAATAGCAAGGGAGGATTTCTATGAAGATTAAACTGTAGATATTGTCAGCTTGTTTAGATAACAATAGAAAACCTAAGGGCTCTCCAACAAGTCTGAGCTTACAAAGATTTGAATGTATAGGCAGATTGTGTTCACCAATTTGAAGTATACTCTGACTGTGCTTAATGACTGGGGTTTTTTTTGTGGTTTAAACTAAGAAAAGTACTGTATATTTCAGTGCAAATTTAAATAAACTTGTGGAGGTGATGGAAAGAACTTAGAAAATGACAGTCTTCCAGGTTAAGAGGACAGGCATGCTGCGTCCACCAAAACATCTGCCACTTGCAGATCTTGGTTTTGCCCATGTTTTGAGTAAAGAAGTGTAAAGATGCTACATATCCATGGCTAAATAACAGGGGATTTGGAAAACAGAAAAGATAGAGCAGTAGGCTGGTAAGTGGCTTTCTTCGTGGTTCCTCAGGTTGCTCTCATAAAGTATTTTTAAAAAAATAATATAGCTCTTGTCTCTATCTCTAAACAAGCTTTAGGAAGAAAAGAGTAATAAATAAAAAACTGCTAATTAGACAACTTCAGATCAAATCCAGAATTTCCATATTCAAATAAGCCAGCAAAATTATATTTTTGTAAGAATTTAGAAATCTCTGAGTAGAATAAAACTAGGAATATAAACAGCAAGAAGAAACAGGGTGCATTAAAGAACGAAAGGGGAAAAAATTTAGCTGAATATTTATTACAGATTTTTTCACACAATAATCTGAGAATTTGTCAGCTCAAAGATCAGTCCCTCTCAAAAACAACGGTGACAATAAAAACAATTTCCATCTGCTTATCTGGAGTTCGCTGAAAGGGCTGCATTTTATCATTTAACAGTTTGATTACTTTTTGGACTACTTCCTTTTGACTCTCATCTTTGTGACTCACAGAGCTTGCCCTTGGTGAGCAGAAGTCATTTGAAACACTGATGTGCATTTGTCTATAGGATATTTCTGGGCAAAATTCCAACGCTTCTTCGAAACATGCACTGTCCTCATCAGTGTATCAACCAAGATCTGACAGTTTTATTAAAGTGTCTTTTCCTTGCATTTTTGCTACCTTTGGTACGCAGGATGGCCTTTTGAATTTTCAGCAGCTGAGAGCTGGAGCATACTACAAAAGGATTTAAGGCTAACAACCCTTCTGTTGCTTGATCTTTTCTGTCACAGATTGGATCAGTCACTGTCCAATAAATGGAGCTGTTGTTCATGTTATTATGTCCTTTTCAGTTTTATTTTTTTATTGAACTTTGTAGGAGATGATAATAATTGATGGACTTAGATGTGACGTGAGGGTAAGGCTGATGGGGAGACTCAGCGGTGTCTTGTGTGTCTTGTTATGGCATCATACTAGTGACGCTATAGCTTCAGGACTAACTTTTAAGCTTTTTTTGTTTTTTCTTTTTAATTTCTATGAAAGAAAATAGTTCTCAGGTTGCATTCCCTCAAACTTCTTTGCAATCTCAAAACAAATAACAGGAATGCTGCAGAGCATCATTTAGTAAAGAAGATGCTCCGGATAAATTTTCCAAGACATAGGACATTTACTTAGAATTGTCAGAAGATGGGTATTGAGTGCTTGGATCCTCCTCAGACTCTGTTATAACTGCTCCTCTCTACCCTTTTCTTTTTTGTTCCTTCTCTCTTCTCCTTTAATAAACAGATTTTTTTTTCTTTCACGTTTCGCTTATGTCATCAGACATCTTTCTTTAGCCTACTATTTATTCTTGAAACCCCACTAAATTAACTGGGAATAACGTGGTGTGACTCCTAGAGCCACCTGAGGTTTTATAAATGGATTTGATTGGTCTGTAAAACAGCAGTAAAAATAATTGACCTATATATTAGTTAATCGTACTGCACATAATTATAAATGCTTTAAATATAGGTAAAGTCAAGTCTATGCTATTAATTGCATTTTGACCTATATAAACAATATATACAAATTATTCAGTGTTCAGCAGAAGGGAAGGATGCACAGACCTTGCTTAGCAATAGTATTGTTATACTGGGACCTTGAAGGACTGTAAAGTCTCAGGAAACAGGTTATCTAAATTTCAAACAGTATTTAGTGCAATGAAGCCAAATTCCCTAGAAATTGCCATGGCACAAATAAATACATTTTATGAGCTACACACCTTTAAACTTCTTGAGTCCTGTACTTGGCAGTCTTGCGGCAGTGCTGTTGTTAGCTTATCGTGAAGTTTGTAAGTACCTTACTCAGGAGATGAATTAGCTTCCCCAGAGAAGGCAGAGCATTAACAGGATTCAAAAAGGCAGGTAGGTGAAGCGCGTGTTGCACAATTTAGGGGCAACTGTGAGGAATGTCAGAGGTAACGCAAGCAGAATGAGGGCAATATAGAACTGGTTTTGATTCCACAGTAATGTAAGCCAGGAGAACTATGTGGAAATCTATCTTTATGTTTAAGAACATTGGTGAGATGGGAGAGTAGGTGTTAAGAGAGGCAGGGGAACACAAGGAAGAGTAGGAAGGATGGAACTAATTTGTCTGTGAACATTGAACACTGAAACTCCTATTTGAACCTTTTTGTTGAGAGGAGGACATGTTACCACTTGTGAAGCCAGGTACTCATGGTCCCTCCCTCTTCTTAGAAGCTTTGCACCCATCTCCTGACCCAACACTGGAGTCACCCTGGGACAGACATGGGCCCTCAGTCCTGCTGTCAGTAGAGGGAAGGAAAGAGAAAAAGATCACGTAGGAGATGCTCTCAGCCATGGAAGAGAGGGCCCTGGAGATGGCAGGACAAATGCTGGGACATTTGTTCTGCCAGAACATCTGAAATGACTCGGGAAGAATTTGTTATCTGTATGCTGGGAGAGTCTCCAACAAAAAGGTGTAACCCATGGCAGGCAGGGTACAGTTGAACTGCAGATGTAGCTGCAGTGCCCAGATTGATTGGGTATGAAATTTGTATTGAAGAAGTCATATTAAATAAAAAGAGAAAAGGAAAAAGCTGAGCTAGAAAGAGGGGGAAAAAATGAAGAGAGTAAACATAAAAAGTGTAATGAATTTCCTAAAAGTCTGACATTTCCATCACATTCTTTTGATGCATACTTAGAAAAGTTTATCGCAGTATTCACATCTTTCTAATTAGGTGGAACAAGCCAGATGATTAGAGCTGTGAAAAAAACATCAAAAGGTTCACACAACTTTTTATATAATTAGAAGGGAATTTTCATAACCCATAAAAGCAGGATTTAATTGTGTAATTTAACATACAATTTAAATATCAAGATCAAACTAGCAGGGCAAGTGACTTAATGGGATAAATGATATTAACATCTAGTGTCAAGGCTTAATTTAAACAACAGAATGTCTTCATTATGCAAAAGAGTCAAGCAAATGAATTGTTCAAAGGCCCTTTTTTTCAACAAGCCCCTTTCCTATTGTTTCTTTGAAAACAATGAAATCAGCCATGGAGCAGCAACATGCTGAGAGACTAGGAAAGCACGATTGGCTTTGTCCATCTGACCTCACTGTGACATTGTGGTGCAAGATCTTATAAAACAAGAGCCTCCTGCAGAGCTCACACAGAGGACCTTTTAAGAGCTGGTTAATTTTACTTTTGTAGTTAATTAAATGGGAGGGGGTAGAGAGTGCATGAAATGTAAAAACCCTTGGGTTGATGCTGCTGAGCTTTGTTGTTTTAAAAGTACCTGTAGAAGCGTTCATAATTTGTCACTTTTCACAAAACCCTATGAGACAAACTAAGAGCATTCAGGATCCCCAGGATATGGCCAGCTCTTGTGTCCAGGACTCAGCAGTTGTACTTCTTAAAGGAAAGGATTAGAAACATATAAGCTTATTAGAGTGAAAGATGACATTCACCCACATCAGCCAGATGAAAAAGGGGAAAGTTCAAAAACATATACATTAATTCCTAGAAAATAAAGAATAGCCCTTAGGCCATGCTAGGGAAAATGTCATTGACTCCTAAAGACACTCAGTTCTTATTGATGAGTTTCATGATGGCACAGGGCAAGCCAGGTAGAATAGTTCTGTCTTCAGCATGTGTCTAAGGCTGCAAATGACATGGATCCATTTTCATGTTGACAAAAGCTGACAACTAACATTCTGGCAACAGCCTCTTTCTTTAGAATTGACTCACCATAAACAGGTCCCGAGCACCTATGTCAACAGCTAGCAGAAATGCTTTTTCAAATCTCTGATACCTGCAAGAAAAAGGAAACATTTCACTTGCCAAGGACAACTTCAGAGCAGCGTCAAATTTTGTTAACAGGCAGATGAAGTCCTTCAATTCTCACCCAAAGTGATGCCAAAGCTTTACTGGGGATACTCGATATGCTCATACTCAGACTGCAATACCATGAGGTAGGACAGTGGCTACACATAATCATCTTCACTGTTTGAAACGTTCAGCAAGAGTTACATTCAGTGTTGAGTCCCATCAGAGCTAGCTGAATCTGAAGGGAGCTGAAGGTACTGCAGACTGATCCTATGAAGGACACCAGCCACAGCACTGGAAAATGCTAGCCCCAGTAACATTGGTTGGAACCTCAGAATTGTCTACTGAAAAGTCTAATTCCAAATCTCACAAGACTTCAGAGGTCCTTGTAGAAATTTGGATGTTGTCCTCATAGGCCCCCCAGAACAGCAATTTGAAGATGATAATCCAGTGGAGCCATGCTAAACAGTCATGAATCCCAAGGGACTGAAAAAGGTAGGGGGTGACACAGCTTTGCATTCTAACTTTGCCCTCAGCCCAGCATTAGCAGGGACTCCTGACAGATTTCTGAAGATCCTGTGGTGAAGAAGATTGTGTCAATGAGGCAAAACAAAGAGAAAAAGAGCAAAACCCACAAGCAAAAATTACCTCTAAATGTGCCCTGGAAGGCACCACCTGAGTATCACCTGGAGGTGCAGCAGAGTAGGAAGGGGAGCAGCGTGGATGTGGACCTTCACCTTTACTATTAACCCGTGAGGGCTGTATCATGGCATATTGAAGCCATTACTATGGTGGGTTGAGGGGTTGATGAACAACATCTTTTTCCTTCTGTAATGACACCAACTCCCACCTTTCTTCCACCCAGAGACCGTACACCATCTCCTGGTGCATTACAGCAAATGCCTACATGGGATGCAGATGCTGTGGAAGGTTGTACATATCCTCTTGTTTGCAAACCTTGGGAATTCCACAGAAGTGGGAGGGAACAAGTCACCCATCAGAAGCTTTCTGAGAATATATACACAACATCACACTGGTGTACACTAATCACAACAGGAAACTCTGCACTGGGCTAAGGCCTCTCTTGTACTAGATGTAGCCACCATTCTATTTGTACACATTTTCTTCTACTGCACATTTTAAACTGCTGAAAAATACCAACAAAAATAGGTTTGGTAACTATTTTTGAGTATGCAAAACAACAAAATCCCCCAATTTTATTTCAGTTGTGAAGTAAACCAGATTCATTCATACAGAACGTATGATTCATTCATACAGAACGTATGATTCATTCATACAGAATGATTTCTGTATTTTTGCCATTACTGGTAAAGTTTCCTCTTTTTCACCTGTTAAGGACTTCAACAATACATCAGTCTTACATGCTAGAAGTCTGGGAAGGAGATTACTTCTTTGTCCAAGTGGGAAAAAAGCAGCATTGTGATTTCTCAGTGTTAGAAAGGTGTTGCTTGCGTTTGCTCAATGGATGTTGTCTGGCAGCATCATACGGTTCTGTACCTTGAGTGTATTTTGAGAAAGAGTGGGCAACTCTGTTGCTATTCCTATGGCCAGTGTCAGCCCAGGGGAAACGTGGGGATCCTTCGTCTTGGTGGGAATCACAGAACCATAGGATCAAAGAATAGTTTGCGTTAGAAGGGACGTTAAAGATGATCCAGTTTCACCCTCCTGCCATGAGCAGGGACACCTCCCACTAGCCCAGCTTGCTAAAAACCCCGTCCAGCCTTGCCTTCAACATCTCTAGGGATGGGGCAGCCACAGCTTCTCTGGGCAACCTGGGCCAGAGTCTCACTGCCCTCACAGCAAAGATTTTCTTCCTGAGATCTCATCTAAATCTCCGCTTTTTCAGTTTAAAACCATTCCTCCTTTCCCCATCCCTACATGTCCTCGTAAAAAGTCCCTCTCTAGCTTTCTTGTAGGCCCCCATGTAGGCCATGTATTATATTATTACTATACTGGAATTCCTCTTTCTGGCCAGAGCCAGAGCAGCAGTTTTCTGCCTCCCTCTTGCTACAGCCTTATTGCTCTCTTTTCTATTCTGCTGCCCAGGTGGAATGATTCAGCAGATCACAAGATAGAACCATCGAGGACCCTTCCTCAAGGAATAACATTTGTGACAAGAAGGCATATGTTAGCTTAAGTAGAATAGGAAATGCTCACTCCATTTGAGGTTCCTGAGAGCTGGAGTGGGGAGTCCTCTCCTCCCTAAAGCTAATCTCCCTGCTGTGTCTTCCAAGCACTAATTTGCAGCCCTCCTCACCCAACTTGTTTAAGGGAGGGGAAGAGCTGAGTTAAGGTTAACCTCCTGATCACTGGGGAACAGGCAGTACACCACTGGTTTATCATGCACATCTGGGTATCTGAAACTTTTTAATGTGCTTACTATGAAGTATTGTCCATTAAAATACATTGTGATGTAATGCTGCTTCTGAAGCTGTGCTTTAATTAAGACAAATAAGTACATGTTAAAATATGTGTATCTTGAATAGCTATCATGTATATCTTTTTCTGGCACATTTTTCTTTTCAATTATGGATTAAATATATATTCTTAGTACTTAGAGGGGAAATTGGAAACCAAACAGAAACCGGCTACACAACTAACTAAAAAGACTGGCTGCATCATTATTTTGCTTCTCCAAAGTTATAACTATACAGATAATTTGAATGACATTTGCTTTAGCCAAGGCAAAAATGTAAAACAACTTCTTCATTTGATTGACCTGCAGAATGGAATCATGGCCTTAAAGCTGTCAGTTCTTTGCTGTATCACAAAGATTTCAATTTTTTATTTTTATTTTTTTTTTCATTTAATCAACAGACATACTTCAGTCTCATTACGGCCCCTATTTGTAAAACTGTGAAGTTAGCTCATTATTTTCAAATCTGTACTGAGGGAAAAAAAGGCAGGGGCTGGGCGGGGGAAGACTATCCAAGAAATGCCCTTCACAAACCAAGAGAGCTGGAAATAACAATCACAGATACTTGATAAATTATTATAAAAGAACTGCTTTAAAATCAGGTAGAGGTTTCAAACAAAAGTGGCAAGTTTGCATTACTTAGGCAAACAGTATTAAATCAGTCAAGAATGTCCAGGATTTTTTAAACTAGCTTTACTAGAAGATTCTTGTTATTTTGAGTCTTTTTGGCATGGAAGTTGTGCTGGTTTTATTCTAGAGGAAGAATTAGAGAGAGTCCCTTATGGCATGAGAGAGACCTCCACTTAATAACCTCCTGGTTAATAAGCATGTTTTGTCATGGGGAGACCTCTTGCTATTGCCAGGAGTTTATCAGCTCCTCAAACAAACAAAAACCCCAAAGAAAAACAGCCTCCATTTTATTCTTGTACTACAATTAGAAGGTACAATACATTCTTTCTAAAATGGCATCTGCAGGGCAGTGGTCTTGAAGTGAGTGCCTTCCCACCCCTCCTTCACCCTCATACTTATTGCTCGCTTCACAATAACTCTGGCAATCAAGGCTTATATGTCTCTTGAAAAAGAGAGATAAGGAAATCTGCCTGTAAACCATGAAGTTCAGCCACTTGTTTGGTCAAAGTGACAGCCAACAGAAATATGACCTTCAAGATTAAAACTCTCAAAATGCGATTAACTACATAGGACAGATAGGAAAACATTTCCCTTCAAGCTGTTTAGCACATACAATGTGAAGTTCAAATTCTCATATAAGAATATAATACTGTTATTATACACACTTAGGCAGTCTTTCTACATATCCTACAGAAAGATGGTTGTTAGTACATCTTTTGTGCGGAGAAGGAAACAAATGTGAACAGTACGACTCGGAGCATGTGGGGCAGAAACGGTCCAGGGAGAGAAGAATCCAGACCTGCCTTCCACGGTGGAGGGGCAGACCTACTGCATGCTTCTGTTTTAAGAACTAAGACTTAACTAAAAAGGTAGCAGGAAAGTATTCCACCTTTAAATAAAACAGATAAGAAATTAAAAAAATATATAATTTTATCTATTAACTTCAGAGAGGCTTTTGTTGGCTTTCACCAGCATAAATAAAAAAAGGATCAAATGCCCAGGGTTTTCTCCTGCTGGACATTCAGAAATAAGGTGATTTGAAATACTGTAAACCAAAATCACATACATAGATTGGTTCCTGGGGAGACAGGAGAAGATGTCTCTTCAGCTTTTATAGGAGGTTCTATAAATATATCAAACAGCAGAATTTTGCCATCTGTATTCCATAACACCTAAATTAACTGTGGTCACATAAAGATAAGAGATACATTTTTCAGGCTAAAGATAGTAAACTTAAAAATATTTGTAACGTTTACCCATAATATCAAAACATCTCATAAAAAGTCCAAGAACCAGAAAAAAAAATCCTGTGGAGGGAGGAGTAAGGGAAGAGAGAGAGGTCATGCAAGCAAGAGAAATAGATAGTGCAGAAAAGATGGAACCATTTCTTTAGGGACTAGATACAACCAACAAGCCTTCTTAGACATGCCCATCGACCATGTAAGCATATTCCTTGTGCTGGGCTGATAAAAGAGGGCTGCAGCAGTTTTTTTTCCTTGTCTTCAATAAGGATACACAACATTTAGAAAATAATCTGCAGAGTAAGAGCCGTGGCACAAATAATATTTATAAGGCAATCCTTTTTAATGGAAGGAATTTCAGAGTCCTCCTCATCTCAGAGTCCAATCAAGGGTGATATGCATTCAAAAAGTGAGTATTAAATATGCACTGAGCAAACAGAACAGGAAAAAAATGAATATTGAAATAATTTACATGTAATCAAACTACACTGAAATTAAGTTTTAATTGTTCAGTATTCTGTGATGCATATGCAGATTTGAAAGTATTCAGAATATCAATCAAGTGTTTACTTACATCAAGCAATTGTATGTAAGCATACAAAACAGATGATGAAAATACGTTCAATCAGCTACAGCTCCCAACATTTACTGCAGGGTTTACATGATCACTTTAAATTCAGTTATTTCATTTAATATTTCAATTTAATAGCTCGTTCTTTCATTCAATTTCTAGGCATCTTGCCCATTTCTTAAACACAATAATAATAATTATTCATAAAGGGAGCCGTTTCCCATAAATTCTCGTATCAGCAATTTTTGGAACAAAAATGGTTTTCATGCCTTTTTTTCCCCTCAAAAAATATTATCTGAAATATTTTCCTTTCAAATTAGACAATATTAAAATAAAGAACGACATCTGTAAAATGACTCTGCACCCTGTTTCAATGGAATTCTGAGCCAGAATAATTAGAGATTATCAGGTTAAAGAATGGAAAGTGTGGCTAGGTTGCTAAGTTTCCTCTCTCCCCAGACTGTAAGTTCATGTTTCCAAATCTCATCATTTACAGGACTCAGTCTCAAAATTTTTGAAGATACTTCATAAGCTCTTATTATTTTTTGGATAACAAGCTGTCTGGAAAATAGACTATCCCTGACACTACTGATCTTCTTTGGCAAAAGTCAATCAATTGCTGGGTACTGGTTTACTGCAACTAGGCTAGTTCAACACCCACATGTGGGCAGAGGCATGCCAAAAGTTTCACGTATCACAATCAGAAATTTAAACCATTTTACATTTTTGAAAAAAACCTATTCCATGAGTAGCGCTGATGAGTTTCCTGTGCTTCATCTGACACAGGTCTCAGCGCAGTAACTCCACCTGCCAAAACGTGCTCCAGACAGGATGCTCCCCTTCTCCCAGCAGAGGATACTCCACACCCTTCCAATAACCACTGGAGCAAGAGGCATTGTAGACCATGTTGGGTATTGAGCCGAGTGTGTCTCGATTGTCCTCTTTTGAACAGGACACAAACCTCTAAGGGGGGGGGGGGGGAGGGGGAGGAGGGGTTCCACAATCTTTTTGCCTTCCAAGATACTCTCATCCTGATGAGGAGAAAGTGCTGCAGAGCACACCAAAGGCCAATGGAAAAACAGGCAGCCACCAGGTCTATATGTATTTGAGTCAAGGGGATAATCTACTTAATTGTGTTTTATGTGCAGAAGCTCTAAAGGTTGTCCAGGTATAATCTATACATCCCTTCAGGCCCAAATTTAGTAAAGCATTAATGTATGGGTTTATGACCTATAATTTTCTACAGGCCTTAAATATGAGCATGTTAAGTAGTGTGCTGGATTTGGGGCCTGAGTGACTTGTTTAAAAAGAAATCCCTTCTGGAACCTTCCAAAGGTAATCCACACTCAAGTAAAAGTTAGGGAACAACCATGAGAAATTTTGAAATGGGCACAAATACCTCAAGCCACCCAAAATCTTTGTTACTCAAACTTTACTGTCAAATCATGCATCTCTGACCTAAAGGAAGTCCACCTGTAACTATAGATCATTGGGTGTAGAAGTGAATGCCCTTCACATCAAAGGGTACCCTCTGGTATGAAGCAAGAAAACAAACAAACAAACCAAATTAAAAAAGGAGGAAAGAGAAAGCTAATAAGGGGAGCCAGACAATATGACTCCCTGGCCAGAAAAAACCCTTGAGGGCCGTAACTGGCTGTGAATCTTGAAAACATTCCCAACTCGAAAGAAGAAAAAAACATCTTACCATGTGATGCCTATCTTTTAGGATGGTATTCTGCTCTAGGAAACCTAAATGTATTCTTGTGTGAAATAGTTCAGATAAATCTATGTTAAACACACGTGCTTCTTCTCAGAACAGACTTCCTATGTTCAAGGAGAAGCTGTCCAGGTATTTTTTCAGTCAGATTTTCAAGTGAACCAAGTTAATTTTTGAACGAAGTAGTTTAGTAAGAAGGCATCATTTAGACATCTGAAATACATATTTACTAAGAAAGAGTCTAGGAGTATGAAATATTCTAGAAAAAGCAGTAGTTTTAGCTATACAAAAAAGCTACATCATTTACTTGTTGACCTTCACTCAATTAACTATAAAATAGCACTAGTTTAAAACAACAGAGCTGTCTTACAACCAAAGAACCATTAGTTAACAGATCCAGACTCTATGAACATTTATATCACATATTTCCCACGTGACATTGGTCAATTGGGGTGAGCCAGCAAAGAGGAGGACTTGTTGGGAGTAATAGCAAACATTTTCCTAATGTGTAGCATAATTCTTTCATGTCTGTCAACTGCTCTGAGGTTTTCAGCCATAGGTGCTATAAAAGTCTGGGGAACAGCAATTTATTGCTATTATAAATTATTATTATTATATAAATTGAAACTAAGATGGTTTATTTCTTTTTAAACTAGACTCAATCTTTTATCTTCTGGTAATATGTACTGCCTTTGAATTTCCCACACTCTCTATCTCTTTTTTCATACTCATTTTCCTTCAGGAGAATATGTTTTGTTGCCATAGCAATATTTCCCTACCTTGCAATTTTATCCTAGTGGTTTTCCTTCAGGTTTCTCTAAGCTGCAACTAACACCTGACCAGCCAACACAGCCCCCACCCCCAAACCGCTCCATTCCCCCAACCCCTTACTATTAGTAACTTCTCAACAGTCTATCTTTATCTTTAAATACAGACACACTTTAACGTACTCTTCCAAAGTACTTTGGGCTAAAAAACAGATGTTAATTAAAAATGCTGATAAGAGTCAGTGACACCTGTTGTTTCACATTTATTTTACTCAGCCCTGTCTGTTAAATCCTAGCCTTTACTGCATTAATTTGCTTCTGCTTTTCTTCTTCTCCAGCTTTATCCCTTTCACTCTGGTGACCATGTAAACGTAATGTATGTCTTGAAAGCTGCATTTTATTAAGCAAACACATCAGCATGTCTACACACTAAAGACAGCTTTATAACAGAGGCCCAGTATCATCACTATGAATAAGGATGAGTTGCTGCCTCTAGAATAAATCCCTATTGTACATGTGTGATATCTCTGCATTTCCAAACTGCAGCAGATGGAAATTTGGTATTGAAGTTAAGATGAAGGGGCCCTTTTCCTCCTTGACTTTCCATGAGGTTCACAGTCAATCCTCCCTCATGCCTGATATTGTTTTTTTTGGTGCTAGGATTTCTCAGAGACAATATGTAAGCTCAGTATATTATAAAGTTGGCTGCCTAAAGATAAATATCTAATTATAAAGTCATGGTGGAGGGCCAAATTTTGAATCACTTGTTGAGTTACAGGTCCATTATAGTGTATTTCATTTTCTATCTAAGCTTGTCAATAGCCAGTGTTACATCTTTGCAACACAACAGTGCAGTGTTAATGATAAAATTCCCACATATAAGAAATCCATTACAGCAAATACAGCCACAGGAGAACCAGACAAGAAATTCTCTAGAACTTGGATGAGATGAATTTTGGCACAATTTAGGGGGAGCAAACGGAAAATTAACAGGTGTTTTATGCTTTTTCTGCACAGTATCACATACAAGAACACAAAACGTAGGAACAGCCATTTGCTCAGACTGAAGGTAGGATCTAACCCAATGCCTTGCCAACAGCTGGGCACCTAGGAAAGAACACCAAAACAGGGCAAGCATATGGTGATACTTCCTTAAGGAGCTTCCTAGTCTCCAACAACTTGTGGTCCAGGGCTTTCCTGAGCCAGAGGTGGTTGCTATGTTTGGCATTCCTCAGTGAATTTCTCTTCCCTGAGCCTTGCCTTATAGACAATTTTATCATCTACAATATCCTGTGATAAGGAGCTTCATAACTTATGTCATGTGGAGAATCACTGTATTATGAAACTGCCATGTTTTCACTTCACTTGATGACCCCTAGTTTTTGTATTAGAAGAAGCAGTGAGCAGTCATTTACCATGCTATTTCTCCCTACCACTCACAATTTAATAGAGCTCTATCTTAGTTGGTTCCTCCATAGGTTGAGAACTTCTAGTCTGTTTAGCCATTCCTTTCACTAAAGCTGTTTCATGCCTTTAATCATCCTGGCTGTCTTTCCTGAAGGTTTTTGAGTTCTACTATATCTTTTTGCAAATTATGGGACTCCAAAACTATGCACAAAATTCAGGTGAAGTTCACTGTTTTGTTGTCTTTTCCTTTTCTAAGAATTCCTGGCATCTGATTTGCTTTTTGTACTTGTGCTGAGCACTGGGCTGATGTAGAGCTGTTATAACCAAAATCTTCTTCCAGAATGATGGTGAGCTCAGAATCCATCATTTTATACATGAAGTTAGGAGTCACCCCCCGCCATACGCTTTGCTTTCAATGTATTTACATTAAATCTTCAATTTTGCCACTATGTCACTGAGTCCCGTGAAGCCATTTTGCTGTTCTTCACAGCAGGCCCCATTTTACTAGTCTTAAAAAATTAGTATCACTAGCAAATGCTGACACCTCATTATTTGCTCCTATGCTGGGCTACTTATGAGTATAGATCTGCTATACTTATAGTTTCCATTGGTGACCTCCATTGACAATGGACTGTTTACTCTCTTTCTTACCTTTTAATGAATTACTTATCTACAAAAGTGGAGTGTCCCTCTTAACCTGCAGCAGCTTAGTTTCTTTAAGACATTTTGGTGTGAGACCTTCCAAACAGGTCTTCAGCAGTCAAACTTTCAAGAGTAGCAGCTGAATATCCATTACTGACATGAAGATTGCTGACATCAAATAATTTGGAGTCTTGAGACATGACTTGCCTTCACAGAAATCCTGCCGACTCTCATCCTACACAACCTATTTGGCTGTATGTTCACTATTTGTTTTAATATAGTTTCAACTAATTTAACTGGTATGGAGGCTGAACTTACAGGACTAAAGTTCTTCAAGGTCTCCTGACTGTTTTGAAAACTGACACCGTATTTCCCATATTCCTGTCCTCGGGTGCAAAGGCCATTCTAAATTAGAGGCTATCCATCACAGTGCATATTTCAGCTACTTTAGCATTGACTATCTTTAGAATTTCTGGGTGAATTTTACCCAGTGCTGGTCATATATTACTATTTATGTATCTGCAATATAACCTCTTTTACTGATACTTCAACACTTACCAGTGTAAACTAAGACAAATTGTCATACTCTGCTGTCCTGGCCAACCGAAAGGGGATTTAAAAGAGATCTGCATGCCTATCTGATTTTTGTGTCTTTCTGCAAACCTTTCTTCATAGATTTTTGCTAGTCTTTGTTCCTCTCTCCTTCTATTACAGAAACTATATATCTGACCATCTAAGATCTTTCTGTTAACTGGCAAGTAATAATGTGATACAGGAGCGAGGCATTTACAGTGCAAATCATTCAATTTATCTTCAAACAGCTCACCTTTACATGGTTAATTTAAGCTAATCAGGTAAGCTCCCTTTATAGTTAATTGATAGGGACAGGTACTGATGTTTGATTCTTCAGTCTTATCTTAGACATCTCCCTTCGATGGGATTGCTCAACCTTTGGGTGTCAGTGTCATTACACTAACTACAGAGGAAACCCAGGTGAGCATGTTGGACTTCTAAATTCTACATTAGGAAGTCAGGAGAGGTGAGGTGTACCCCCAAGACTTCACATCCAGTTATTGAACAATTTACTATTGCTGACCTTTGTTCTAAATTTTACTTATTATTTTCTTAGCAGGCTCTTTGATCCTGAAAAGCCATAAAAGGGAGTTCTGCATTTGAAGATGGGAAGCCCAGGGCTGTCTGGCTGCTCAGTTATCTCTTCCTGGAAGCTACTGGACGGAAGTATGAGAAAATTCAGAAAAACAAAGCTCTTTCAGGAGGAAAACAATTTTTTGCAGACAACAAATGGATTACAGATTACCAACCCCTATTCTGTTCTGATGTGATGAACTGAGCTCAAGACAGCATGTTGCCAGATGGCCCATATGCAGAAAAGTGTAATGGTGGGTCTCAGACAGAGTCTGAAGATGAATGGAGAAAAAGTATCTTAGTAAAGAGATGAGACCTGAATCAATCTGGAAAGACTGCATGGGATAAAAAAAACAACCCACAACCTTAAATTTAGGTTCTTGGTCCAGCCCTCAAGAAGAGACTTTCTGAGAGTTGCTCCAGAAGGAGATACCATTAGTGACCAGATAGAATTGATGGGGAGGGAATAACTGGTGACCGGCAAAGAAAAGAAGCTGACAATGCAGCTGCTCAAGGGTGGAGATGAGTTGTTAAGATCTGATTCTTGAGGTTTTGTCCATGAATATGTTATATTTATATTGTTTCTGTATGCCCAACGCCCCTTAGATTTCAGGGGAATTGCCTAGCTGGTTGTTGTGGTTTCAGCCACAGTTACCAAAACCAGATTGACCGATGGCCTTTCCTGCCCTGAAAAAGAAGAGAGAGGAAGAGGATAAGGAGATTTATAAGTTTAGAAAGAACTAAACTACTTTAATGAGGTATTAATACTAAAATTAAAACAAAAACAAAAGGAAGAAAATAATGAAATATATACAATATATATAGAAAATCATATCAAGCTCCCAGGATGATGATCACGTCACCAGCAGGCATCAGGAAAAGTTCCAGACTGGACTTGGTGATCTACAGGAGCTCGATTCCAGATCTGGAGTCAGGAATGCTCGGATCAGAGTCAAAGGGAGACGGACAAGTTCCCCCTTGGATTTTGGCCATCGAAAAAAGAGAGTTGACCCTTTGATCCCTCAGCTTTTATACTGAGCATGATGCTGACANATAGCAGAAAAAAGCCACCTATGAGGGCAGATTATCGGTTACACAATACAACAATGGACTTTATGTGGGCTCAGCTTGTAAAAGTAACAATATCAAAGTCAGATTAACCAGCATGTGGGAATAGCCTTGGCACAAAGAACATCTGGCCAGTGGAGCCAGATGTTCTGTGTTCCTTTCTTCTAGCGCAGTCCCATGGATGGGTATGTAGCAGAGAACTGGAGGACTCGTGGCACACTGGACCACCAAATAGCCATCTGTTGGTGGCTGTGGGAAATGGCTTCTTACTATAGCAGCTCTGGGACTGCTCTAAGCATGAGGGAGGGGCCATTTTTTCCCACACTCCAAGTGTGTTTCCCGTTAGGTTCAGCAGAAAATCTTGACCAAATCTATGAAAGAAATTTCTTGTGGTTTATGGGATTTTATTCTCAAGCAATTAAGTCATGTCATTCGTTCCTCCCTCC